>JALIZH010024609.1:0-18973 GCA_030522465.1 Rhipicephalus appendiculatus
GCGATTCATAGGTCATGACTCGAGGGCATGAAGAATTCCAGCACATCCCTTGCATTGTGGGAATCGATTTCGTGCCATCGCATAGGTATGGCTGACTCATCCAAGTGTGATAGCTGCAACTGTGAAGAAACACTTGACCACGTCTTGTGCCACTGTCCCTACTTTGAGCAAGACCGCCGGACTCTCCAGTGTGCCTTGAGAAGACTGGATGATCGTCCGTTTACTCTGGAAAAGATCTTGGGTGCATCGTCTACAAGTTCATCAGCCCAGAAAGCCACACGAGCCCTTCTACAATTCTTGAAGGCAACATCGCTGAGCGACCGCCTGTGAAACCCTGCACTGTGTGTGTCGTGTGCAATGTGCATCTACTTCTCTCTCTCTCTATCTCTTTCTCTTTTACTCCCTTATTCCCCTCTCCCCACGTGTAGGGTAGCAAACTGGACGTAGTCTAGTTAACCTCCCTACCTTTCCTCTATTCATTCTCTCTCTCTCTCGTGCCAAGCATTCAGGGAGCAGCCGTTTATTTCTTCTTCTTTAGATGTGAAGCATCTTGTGGCGGAGCATAATCCGGTGTGCGGCGTGACATCCCTTACTGCGCATGTGCATACCCTTTCAAAAAAATAAAAAAACCTCCTTCCCCCCTCTCTCTCCTCTAGGCATCCCTCCCCGCGGCAACCACACCCTCACTGCGCATGCGCCTCCCTCCTCTCTCCCCTCCTACGCTCTCCCCTCTCTCCTCTAGGCATCCCTGCCCGCGGCGTCCACACTCCCACAGCGCATGCGCGTCCCCTCCTCTCTCTCCTCTCCTACGCTCCCCCCCTCTCTCGCCTCGCGACGCCAACGCAGGCAGCGTCTACTAGCGAGTTTCTTGGTTGAAAAAATCCGACTGCTCGCGCTGCACAACCGTTCACTGGCCACTCCGTAATATGGCAATGGATTTCGACCTGCAAGGTGCTGCCGGTGGGAGATTTCTCCTGTGCGTTGTCGAACAATAAAAATTCGCAGCGTGCGCGTTAACTAAAAGCGGACTGCGGGTCTGTGTCCAGTCGGAGTCTTCTGTCTCGCATTGCCCATTAGCAGCGATTGACATGTTCCAGTAGGAAACACCGCTCCATCACTGCGTGCTTTGCGCCTCCCCAGTTTTCTCTCCTGCGCAACGCTGCGATGAGCGCCAGCGTCAACGCCGCCGCCAGTGTAAGCGTTAGCGCCCGCTGCTTCACATCTACACATGGTTCCCTTTAGCGGGAGATGGTGTAATTTTTTTTTTTGCCAAGCACTTCGATGCTGATCGACGTCCTTGTGCATTAAGCAGAAAGCCTTTAATGTCTCATGCTCACGTCCGTCCCGTGTCCGTCCGGCGTCCGGTGTCCGTCCCTCTGGTGTCCGTCCGTCCGTCCGTCCGTCCGTCCGTCCGTCCGTCCGTCCGTCCGTCCGTCCGTCCGTCCATCCGTCCGTCTGTCCGTCCGTCCGTCCGTCCGTCCGTCCGTCCGTCCGTCCGTCCGTCCGTCCGTCTGTCCGTCTGTCCGTCTGTCCGTCCGTCCGTCCATTTAGTGTCCATCCGTCCGTCCGTCCGACTGTCCGTCCGTCCGGTGTCCGTCCGTCCGTCCGTCCGTCCATCCATCCATCCGTCCGTCCGTCTGTCCGTCCCACCGTCCGTCTGGTGTCCGTCCGTCCGTCTGTCCGTCCGTCTGTCTGTGTGTCTGTCTGTCTGTCTGTCTGTCTGTCTGTCTGTCCGTCCGTCCGTCCGGTGTCCGTCCGTCTGTCCATCCGTCCGGTGTCCGTCCGTCCGTCCGTCCGTCCGTCTGTCTGTCTGTCTGTCTGTCCGTCCGTCCGTCCGTCCGTCCGTCCGTCCGTCCGTCCGTCCATGTCCGCCCGTCCCGTCCATCTGAGCTCTGGCACGGAGCCAGGTGGCCGCCGTGATGCGGAAACGGACGCCGGTCGCGTCGGACTCTACAGCGCTCGCTCTTTGCTTGCGTAGATTCGCTGTGCCCAGCGTTTGCAATCATTCTGACCGAAGCCGTCTCAATGGACTCAATGGACACAGGCGTTCACGGAATACACCTTCGAATTTACAAAGGGCCCGTCAATTTAAGCGCTGGAACGCTATGGCGTTTGCACAATGCACAAAGCGCGAGAAAATACTAACGCATGCGAACGGAGGAAGATCATTCTCGCGTCTCGATGCGACTCGCGGTAAAAAATTAAAAAAGAAAACATGCACACATTCGCTTTGTGTGTTATCCCACTGAGGGTGTAAAAGAAAAAAAGACATGGCATAGTCAGTGGAACGGCCAGGCGCTTTCGCCGAACACACTTTAGAATGTACAAAGTGTCCTTCAATTTTTTTTTCTTTTACACTCTCAGTAGGATGGCCCACAAACGGAATGTGTGCGTGTTTTCTTTTTTAATTTTCTACCGCGAATCGCAGCGAGACGCGAGACTAATCTGCCTCCGTTCGCGAGCGCTCGTATTTTCTCGTGCTTTGCGCATCGTGTAGACGCCATCCGCGTTCCAGCGCTTGAATTGACGGACACTTCGTAAATTCCAAAGTGTGTTCCGCGAACGCCTGTGTCTATTGAGACGGAGTCGGTCAGAATATATATATAGTGATTGTTCTATAAAAAATTACACCATCTGCCACTAAAGGGAACCATGTGTAGATGTGAAGCAGCGGGCGCTAACGCTTACACTGGCGGGGGCGTTGACGCTGGCGCTCATCGCAGCGTTGTGCAGGAGAGAAAACTGGGGAGGCGCAAAGCACGCAGTGATGGATCGGTGTTTCCTACTGGAACATGTCAATCGCTGCTAATGGGCAATGAGAGACAGATGACTCCGACTGGACCCAAAGACCCGCAGTAGAGATGTGCACGGGCCGCAATTTCGCGGCCCGGCCCGGCCCCAGGCCCGATGCTTACCGGAGGCGGGCCAGCCCGGCCCGATGATGTACAGAGGACGGGCCGCCCAGGCCCGGTCCGGCGTGTCATACCCAAGGCCCGGCCCGGCCCGGCCCGACTCGATCAACGACGCGATAAAGCACATGGCAACAGAAAAATGAAAATGTATTTATTAAGAAAAAAGAGTGCCGTCCTTCCCTGTAGCTTCTTTTTTTTTAATTGTTGATAAAAGTAGAGACCACCTGAGTGCAAAACCATTCAAACAAAAGGTTGTCCATGAATTCCTGTCCATGAATTCGTCGTTCCTGCATTATGTATCGTGCGGCACTGAAGTTGCGCTCGCTGCTGGCGCTTGTCGCTGGAATCGCCAAGACCTTTCCTGCAAGTTTGGCAAGTTTCGAATAGTTGTTTTCTTTCCCTTTCCAAAAGTGAAGAAGTTCTGATTCAGAGCACGCGCTTAGTGATTCAGTACGCACGTACTCGCTAACTTCATCCCGGTTATGCGCGCCGTGATCAATGTCGCACCACTCGCTGAATGGTTCCACGTGCTGAATTTTCGCAGGACGCTCTGTAGACGCGCTGCACGGTGTTGGAAATTGAAATGCTTCCATCAACTGCTTTGCGGACCAGGCTCGAGCCCGGCCCGATAAATAAACAAGGAAGCCCGAGCCCGGCCCGGGCCCGAAGTGAAAAGACGTCGGGCTGCCCGAGCCCGGCCCGCGGGCCGTGCCGGGCTCGGGCTTTCGGGCTACCCGAAGCCCGTGCATACCTCTAACCCGCAGTCCGCTTTTAGTTAACGCGGACGCTGCGAATTTTTATTGTTCAACAACGCACAGGAGAAATCTCCCACCGGCACCTACTTGCAGGTCGAAATCCATTGCCATATATACGGAGCGGCCAGTGAACGGTTGTGCAGCGCGATAAGTCGGTTTTTTCAACCAAGAAACTCGCTAGCAGACGCTGCCTGCGTCGGCGTCGCGAGGCGAGAGAGGGGGGGAGTGTAGGAGAGGAGAGAGAGGAGGGGCGCGCATGCGCAGTGGGGAGTGTGGACGCCGCAGGCAGGGATACCTAGAGGAGAGAGGGGGAAGCGTAGGAGAGGAGAGATAGGGGGGGACGCGCATGCTCAGTGGGAGTGTGGACGCCGCGGGCAGGGATGCCTAGAGGAGAGAGGGGAGAGCGTAGGAGGGGAGAGAGGAGGGGAGGCGGATGCGCAGTGAGGGTGTGGTTGCCGCGGGGAGGGATGTCTAGAGGAGAGAGAGGGGAAAGGAGGTTTTTTATTTATTTTTTTTGAAAGGGTTTGCGCATGCGCAGTAAGGGATGTCACGCCGCACACCGGATTAAGCTCCGCCATAAGATGCTTCACATCTAAAATAAGGCGCTCTTTCTGTCTCCCAATTGGGGACACGGCTCAGCGTCACGGTCAGAATGGAACGCGATGCGCGCTCCCTCCTTGCATCATTGGAAACGCTGGGCACAGCGACGCTACGCAAGCAAAGCACGAGCGCTGTAGAGTCCGACGCGACCGGCGTCCGTTTGCGCGCCCCGGCGGCCACCTGGCTCCGTGCCAGGGCTCGGGACGGAGGGAAGGACGGACGGACGGACACGGGCGGACGGACGGACGTGAGCATGAGACATTGAAGGCTTTCGCCTTAATAAGTTACGTAGCACTAGACAAGATGGTTACAATAGCAGCGGCTTTCCGAATGACCGAAAACCAATCGACAATTCTCGATCACGATCGAAAATATTTACAAGTGCCGGACTTGACCGACGTTGAAAGTGGCTATGACACACCGATGTCACATGAGCGATTTTATTCAAGCCCGACTCCCACCATATTCTTTGATCAAGATCGAGAATTTCCGCTGCTATACGGTACAGCAACCACTCATGTGATGCTGGAAACGACAGCCTATAGACTATTGTACGGATGGGTTTGAGTGCCGCCATAATGGGCTGGTAACCTTTGTCTTTTGTATCTTTAACATCTAAACGAACTGTGTTACGGTAGACGAATACGCATGAAAACAGTTGGGATGGTGCGTACGATGTTTTGTGGCCTCATTGATTCACGTCGCGATATACAAAAAACAAGAAAACATCGGCTTAACAGCCCAAGATGGCGGCGCCCAGATGTCTTACGGAAAATAGTCTATAATCGCTACCGAGACGTTTGTTTCAATCGAATGTCATCAGATCAAACAAAATGGGATCCACAATGTCAATATAGCGGCACCTGACGCCGATAAAGCGGTGATCCGGATCGGGCTCGAGCGTGATCACTGCCTGAATGAATGACAGGTCTGATAACAGTAAATTGGCGATTAGCCAAGAATTCGGGTGTTTTGAAGCTGTTCTTATCACGGATGAAGGTTGCGGTTTGGGGCACACTTTCCTGTGCCGTGTACTCGGCAATGGCAGCATGTCTGGTCGTCGCTCGTATGCACATGCGAATGGCTCAAAGTACGGATGTACTTTGAGCCATTCGCAAAAGTTTGAGGAATCTGCAGTGCGTAGCGGAGCGACGAAAAACTGAAGTGCTGCGTCCCCTATCGTCACGTGGTGGGGTGTGTGGTCCGCGACCTCCGCAATTAGCTCTGTTAACGGCGCTTTGCCGCGCCGTTACCGTTTATCGTTACCTCGTTTCGATAAAGGTGATGTCTGTGCTGTAACGTGAGCGCCTACATTACGTCGGAGCGTAATCTACCCTTCGTACGTTTGTGCAGTCGACGTGACTTGTAAGCCCACGATAGGCACACAATCACAGAGACGTCGATCCCCGTCGTAAGATTCGGCTGAAAGCAAAAAAATGCAGCTTAAAGGCAACTACTTGCAAGACTGCTTCTCATGAAAACGATTCCCGCAATGCGTTGAATCTGCTGGATTTTTTTTTTATTCTGTAACTTATCTCCGGGAAAACGCTTTATTGATACAAAGGAGACTTCATATCTTATTTTTCTCATTTATTTTGGCAGTAATAGCCTACTGTAGATCAGCTGGCTGATATCAGGATTAACTTTCGCATAAAATGTCCGCCTCGGAGGTACAGTGGCTACGGTGCTCGGTTGCTGACCCGAAGGTCGCGGGTTCGATCCCGGCCGCGGCGGTCGCATTTCGATGGTGGCGAAATGGTAGAGGCCCGTGTACTGTGCGATGTCAGTGCACGTTAAGGAACACCAGATGGTCAAAATTTCCGGAGCCCTCCACTACGGCGTCTCTCATAATCATATCTTGGTTTTGGGACGTAAAACCCCAGATATTATAATTATTTCGCATAAAACAGCGCTACGGATGCAGACAGGGATCAAATGGAAGAAAACAGCAGGGTTGTTTCCCGTGTTGTTTCCGCCTTTTCTTTGTCTATGCATTCTCGGCGCTGTTATGCAATAAGCTTTTGACAGCACCGTGAATACCTGGAGCTTGCCTTGTACGATGCACAATGATGGTGATACAGTTGTATTTTATTCGTTCTCCAGATCTTCGCCCCCCAAAGCAAGGCACTTGTGCCACCCAATAGAGGAGCTGCCACTGACCAGACCTATACAAATTCTTGTTTTTGTGTGTGAGTAAATCCTTTAGTTGTGGTTCATCACCTCCCCTGCGTTCCGTAAAAACTTCGGCTCTTCGTAGGAGGTAACAGGAAGAATTCGCAGAGTGCTAGGTCGGGTGAATGTTTTTTTCTTATCATACATGCAGGCATATGTCGGCGAACTCACTCATGAGTCGACTCACTCGGACTCACTCAGACTCAGATTGAGCCGTGAGTCTGAGTCCGAGTGAGTTCGATTGAAGAAAATTTTCGTGAGTGTGAGTCCGTGTGATTCCGGCTGAAGAAAATTTTGGTGAGTTTGAGTCCTAGGGAGTCCAAAGCGCAAGATATATTTCTTGCGGGAGTCTGAGTGAGTTCCACTTTTTTTGCCGACCTGTGGTCCTATCTACTCATCTTCAGCATTACTATCAGCCTTACCTGGATTCACGTTTATACTCACGTCTACTCACACGTATTGCAAAGCAGTATCGTACATATACCATTTCAGTATTTATTGAACGGAGGCGTGAATTACGAGGAGGGGTCGGTGTATTGACCCCATCCCCCCCCCCCCCCCCCCCCGCGCCAACTCTTCCAGAGAAGTTCTTGTTAAGTATATCTTTTGTTGTCATATCTCTCAAGAACAATGTCCTTACTGGTTTGCAACCACTCATAACTCGTATTCGAAGGTACTATATCAAAAGGCATCAAGAAGAGCACCGATTAAGTGAGATGTTGGTGTTAAAGAGCATTGACGCCATGGTCGAAAAAAGCTAATTATATGCTAACGGACTCGTGAGTCGACTCAATCGGACTCACTCAGATTCAGATCGAGCCGTGAGTCCGACTTTGAGTGAGTCCAGGTGAGTAACAGTTTGGTGATTTTGAGTCCGAGTGACTCCGGTTGAAGAAAATTTTTGATAGTGTGAGTCTGAGTGAGCCCTAAGCGGAAAATATATTTAATAAGTGAGTCCGAGTGAGTTCCACCATTTTTGCCGACCTATGAACACAGGCGAAAATCCGGTGTTTCATCTTTATCCCGCTAATTTTAACTCCACATGAAGACTTGGATTCGTTTGTTTGTTCGAATCACACAGTCATGCTCGTTCTTTATTATCACCTAAGCAAACATTTTTTAACACCGTACAAAACCGATTAGAAAATATCTCACTCTTCATTAACGAATGATGCTTGTCGATATTTGTTTTTCCTCTGTATCAAGGGTCGGCAATTTGCGGCCCGCGGGCCGCACGCAGCCCACGTGGCAGTTTTATGCGGCCCTCGGCACGACGCCCAACTCCCCACCCCCCTCCCTTGTCACTACCTATCTGAAGGCCGAGATGGCAGTTTTGACATCCAATGGGGTTTCTGCTTGTAACCTACGTTTGTAAATTGCAGCCTTGTGACGTGCGTGCTAAAAATAAACATGATTTTTAATCCCGCCTTTTTACAGGACGATCAATTGCAATTCGCCGAATTTTTTCTCTCTGCCGGCAAAGAACCCCCCCCCCCCCCTCAACCCAATCGGCCGCGCCACAACCGCCATGTTGGCTACACGCAACTCGGTCATTCGCCTCCAAAGATTGCAGTCCCCTGCTATAAATAGCCCTGCTAACTTAGCAGTCTTCTGTAGAGCCACCGGTGCATTTGGCTGTTCTCAAAGGTGGCATTGACAGGTCATCTAAATAGATAAAAATGATTAAGAACAGTTAACGCGTTGCATAAGCTGTGCAACAGTGAGCAGCGGATTGGAGAGACACTCTTCAAGAGATCTAGAAATTTTGTATGTACGCCCCGCTTTATAATTCGTGCTTGTACTACGTTCTGCCACGTTAGATTATCAAGTACACGTTATTATTCTGCTGTACCGGAAATCCCCGCGACTGTGCTACGATTTTTGACGCCAAAAATGCAATACACCAAGAAATAAGCTTTGCGTGCATTTTAGACCCCGTTAGTTGACGGAACAAGCATTGTTCCATATTGTCACGAGCGCGAAAATACAGACAGCCAGGAGTTGACGCCTTCCCCAGAAGCAGACCAGCAACAACGTTCTCTTCTTCCTCCACTCCTAAGCGAGCACGTGCCACAGCGGATGGCTCATACATAATGGCATGTGGCATTATTCCCTCTCCCGGAAAAGCATCGTCTCGATGCTGGTTATGCGCGCTAAAAATGAGAAAGAAAAAAAAGAGGAACTATATAAGCGAGACAATTGTGTCGTAAGGCTAAATGAATATGCTGCTGTCACAGAAGAAGTAAATAAAGAAGGCAGGACACAAGAGTGCAAAAACGAACAGAAAAGCAACAAAAAGAAAGCTAAGTAGTCATTGTAGCAAAAGTCACTCTACGTTCGATTGATGACGCGAGAAATATGGCTTGAGCCTTGAAACATGCACCACATCACTTTGTGGAAGGCGGCGGGAACGTCTTGGGGTGCCTTCAGGGAGAACCTCGTAGGTGACGTCGCTGAGTCGGCGTAGAACCTTGTAGGGGCCGAAGTAGCGCCGCAGTAACTTTTCTGACCGGCCACGCTGTCGGATGGGAGTCCACACCCAGACTTCATCACCTGGTTTGAAGTATGTATGAGCCATCCGCTGTGGCAATATGCACGAAACCTCCGTGAGAAGATTTAAATCATATATTTTTCTTAGACTTTGTCCGTCATGAAAGACACGGTCTTCGGTGTCATGCACATCAGGCGGTGTGTAAACATTGATTAAATGTTTCTTTAATATAAATGTACGTTGGCGGTACGACAGATATTAGCGATGTGCGAGAGAGCAGACAGAACGTCTATGACGTTTGACCGGACAGCGCGAGCCATATATCTTGTAATATCGTAAACAAGAAATAGGTCATTATTCAGTTTCACAATAATAAACAGTATCATAGGAATAGACGTACTGTTTTTTCCCTCTAATATTATCTGCCATTACGATTTCAGTGTTTTCATCTTTATACCTGAAAGAATTTCCTATACATCTTGAATCAGCCCAATAGAAACAAGATTTGAAGTATCAACGCTCGTCATAATTACATATCTTTTTTCTTTATTCTTATTCTTCAAAGCCTATAGTAGCACTCCACATTTACGTAGACTTCATTTTCAAGTGATTGCTCACATATATTAAAGAGTTTTAATGCCGGGCAACCCAAGCAGCTTGCATCCGCAAGCTCCTACGTTCTATATTGTCACGTGGTCGCGACGTCGACGAAGGCAACAGTCGTCTTGTCGAAGAAGAAACTCTTTATTTGGCCTAACTTGTGGCCGTGAAACGTAAAGTCAGATTACAGCGATACGCACTGGCACAGATAGCGGCGAACGGAGCGTCGGCCGTCGATCAACTGACAAGCGGTGAAGCGCGTCGACATTTATACGCGTGTCTTCGAATATTCCAGCCTTATCACTGGTTGTCGCGAAAGCTCTGGAATAAGCTCGCGTGTTCGCGTCTTGCGCGCAATCTTAACACAACGATCTACAATAATCGCGAAGCTTCTAGAAATGCGGCGCGGTTTGCGCTGAGCATTGCTTACCGTCTCTGTGGGCGTAAACCAAATACAGCAAACGTATAATACGGAACGCGCGTGGCAATGCCCCCCTCTGAAAAAGCATCGTCCCGATGCTTAAAATAGAACACGGGGGGGGGGGGGGGGGGGGTGAATTCATGCAACAATAAATAACAATAATAAAGCAAAAAAAGTACAATTAGCACAAGCACGAAAGTACAATAATAAAGCAAAAATTACAGTCCTCGGGTTCACTAACGCGCGTAACACGGCTTCAGGCGCACGACATGGACGACTTCAGGTCGCGCACGGCGCCGCTGAGAGTTCGTAATGCCGTAAGGGGCAACCTCGTAGTCGAGTGCGCCGAGACGTCGAAGTATCCTGTAGGGTCCGAAGTATCGTCGAAGAAGCTTCTCGCTAAGTCCCCGTCGGCGAACTGGCGTCCAGACCCATACACGGTCACCGGGTTGGTATTCCATGTGGCGTCGTCGAAGGTTGTAGCGACGGCTGTCGGTCTTTTGCTGGCTCTGGATGCGCAGACGGGCGAGTTGTCTGGCTTCTTCGGCGCGCTGAAGGTACACGGTAACGTCGACGTTTTCCTCGTCGGAGACATTGGGCAACATGGCGTCGAGCGTCGTTGCCGGGGTCCTTCCGTAGACCAATCCATACGGCGTCATCTGCGTCGTTTCTTCTACAGCCGTGTTGTATGCAAAGGTTACATACGGAAGGATGGCATCCCACGTCTTGTGCTCGACGTCGACGTACATGGCCAGCATATCGGCGATGGTCTTATTTAGACGCTCGGTGAGGCCATTGGTCTGTGGGTGGTAGGCGGTGGTCCGGCGGTGACTTGTTTGGCTGTACCTCAGGATCGCCTGCGTTAGGTCCGCTGTAAAGGCCGTGCCTCTGTCGGTAATGAGGACCTCCGGAGCGCCATGACGCAGTACGATGTTCTCGACGAAGAACTTTGCTACCTCGGCTGCACTGCCCTTGGGCAGCGCCCTTGTCTCGGCGTAGCGGGTGAGGTAGTCCGTTGCTACGACGATCCATTTGTTTCCGGAATTTGACGTCGGGAACGGCCCCAGTAAGTCCATGCCGATTTGCTGGAACGGTCGGCGAGGTGGCTCGATGGGTTGCAGAAGTCCGGCTGTCCTAGTGGGTGGTGTCTTCCGTCGTTGACAATCTCGACAGGTCTTCACGTAGTGGGTGACGTCGGCAGCGAGGCGAGGCCAGTAGTACTTTTGTTGTATCCTCGCGAGTGTACGGGAAAATCCAAGGTGTCCAGCCGTCGGGTCGTCATGCAGAGCATCCAGAACTTCGAGACGTAATGCTGAAGGTACTACGAGGAGGGAGTCGGCCCGAAGTGGCGAGAAGTTTTTCTTTAGGAGAATGCCGTTCCGCAAGAAAAACGACTCCAGTCCTCGTCTGAATACATTTGGAGCCATGGTGGCCTTGCCCTCGAGGTATTCTATAAGGCCCTTGAGTTCCGGATCGGCTCGCTGTTGTTCGGCGAAGTCATCGGCGCTTATGGTTCCCAGGAAGCAGTCATCATTAAGGTCGTCCTGTGGCGGCGGGTCGACGGGGGCGCGAGACAAGCAGTCGGCGTCAGAATGCTTTCGTCCGGACTTGTAACGACGGTAACGTCGAATTCTTGAAGCCTGAGACTCCACCTTGCGAGACGACCTGAAGGGTCTTTCAAGTTAGCTAGCCAACACAAGGCGTGGTGGTCGCTCACAACTCTGAAGGGCCTACCGTAGAGGTAGGGCCGAAACTTCGACGTAGCCCAGATGATGGCGAGGCACTCTTTTTCTGTTGTTGAGTAGTTGGCCTCTGCCTTGGATAGCGACCGGCTAGCATAACTGATAACCCTTTCCAGTCCGTCCGTCTTCTGCACAAGGACGGCGCCGAGTCCCACGCTGCTTGCGTCGGTGTGCACTTCTGTTTCGCCGTGTTCGTCGAAATGCGCAAGTAACGGAGGCATTTGCAGGCGTCGTTTTAGTTCTTGAAATGCTTCCTCTTGCGGTGTGTCCCATTTGAACTCGACGTCGGTTCTGGTAAGGTTAGTGAGTGGCTCGGCGATGCGGGCAAAATTTTTGACGAACCGCCTAATAGGCGCACAGGCTGAGAAATCGACGGACGGCCTTCTTGTCGGCAGGTGGCGGGAATGTAGCGATGGCAGCTGTCTTTTGAGGATCGGGGCGCACTCCGGACTTGCTGATCACGTGACCCAAGAACAAGAGCTCCTCGTATGCGAAGCGACACTTTTCAGGCTTCAAAGTGAGGCCGGAGGTCTTGATGGATTGAAGTACTGCGTCAAGTCGCCGGAGGTGTTCGTCGAAGTTTGAAGCAAACACAATGACGTCGTCCAGGTACACCAGGCAAGTCTGCCACTTCAATCCTGCCAGCACTGTGTACATAACCCGTTGGAAAGTCGCAGGCGCCGAGCAAAGACCAAAGGGCATGACCTTGAACTCGAAGAGGCCGTCTGGTGTTATAAACGCGGTCTTTTCTCGGTCTCTCTCGTCGACTTCAATTTGCTAATAGCCTGTCTTGAGGTCCATCGACGAAAAGTACCTCGCATTGTGGAGTCGATCGAGGGTGTCGTCTATCCGTGGGAGGGGGTACACGTCCTTCTTCGTTATTTTGTTCAGGCGGCGATAATCGACGCAGAAGCGTAGGGTGCCGTCCTTTTTCTTCACTAACACCACGGGTGACGCCCACGGACTCTTTGAAGGCTGGATGATGTCGTCGCGTAGCATTTCGTCGACTTGTTTCTTTATTGCCTCGCGTTCCCGCGTTGAAACTCTGTACGGGCTCTGACGTAGTGGCCTGGAACTTTCCTCTGTTATGATGCGGTGTTGTGCGACTGGGGTCTGTCGAACTCTGGACGACGACGAAAAGCAATCCTTGTATCGCAGGAGCAGGGTTTTGAGCTGTTCTTGTTTATGCGTCGGAAGGCTCGGATTGATGTCGAAAGTTAGTTGATGAGCTTGGTTCGTCGTAGCGTGTTCGGTAAACTCGGCGAGGGCGAGGGCGTCGCTGGTTTCCACAATGTCTTCGATGTAGGCGACCGTCGTGCCTTTGCTCACGTGCTTCTATTCGTTGCTGAAGTTCGTAAGCATCACTGTTGCTTTCCCTTCACGCAACTCGGCGATGCCTCGTGCGACGCAAATCTGACGGTTTACAAGCAGGTGCTGATCACCCTCGATGACGCCTTCGAAGTCCGCGGGTTTTTCGGTGCCGACGGAAATGATGACGCTGGAGAGAGGCGGAACGGTGACGTGCTCTTCTATCACGTTCAATGCATGGCTGCCTGGCGTCGTCTGGGCAGGCAGCGCTTTTTCTGAGGTTAGTGTTATCGACTCAGACCTTAGGTCGATGACGGCGCCGTGTTTACTTAGGAAGTCTATCCCAAGTATTACTTCCCTGGAGCAGTGCTGTAGGATTAGAAAGCTGGCTGGATAGGTCCGGTTATTGATGGTGACTCTTGCTGTGCAAACACCGGCTGGCGTTATTAGATGACCCCCCAGCGGTACGGATTTCAGGGCCTTGCCAAGCAGTCTTCACTTTCTTCAGCGTCGTCGCGAGAGGCCCACTGACGACGGAATAGTCGGCTCCAGTGTCGACGAGAGCGGTGACGTTGTGACCGTCGAATATTACGTCGAGGTTGCCGGTTCGTCGTCGTCCGTTGCGGTTGGGTCGCGGCGTCGGATCACGGCTACGTCGATTTGTTACGCTGCTTCCCTGTTACGTCGTCACGTCTTCGTCGGTCCGCGACGTTTCGTCGGCAGGGCTTCGTCTGCTTCGCGTCGTGTTCTGGTTTCGTCGCGTTGTCGTCGTCGGCGGCCGCGGAGGATCTTCGGCATTTCGTCGTACAGCAACCGCACCTCCATCGGTTGCTGCCCCTAGTTTCCCGGATACGGGCTAGGCGACCGGCCCCGGTTTGGGCCAGTGTACTGCCAGCGATGCGGTGACATGTAGCGGCCGGGCGACGGCGAGCGGGATGGTCGCCGGGGTGTCCACTGAGCCCCTGCGAGATAGTCGGCGATGTCGCGTGGTCTTTCACCCCGCTGTGGACGCGGCGCGTCGATGGCGAAACCACGCAGTCCCATCTGGCGGTACTGGCAGCGGCGGTAGGTGTGGCCAGCTTCTCCGCAGTGGTAGCACAGTGGGCGGTGGTCAGGGGCGCGCCAAACGTCAGTCTTCCTCGGTGGAGCGTAGCGCTGACCGGCGGGTGGACGGTATGGCGTCGGTGGTGGTGGCGGCGGTGTCTGGCGGCGGAACTGCGATGGTGTGACGTCTTCACGTGGGCGCGGCGGGGGGAGCATTACGACGTGCTGCAGCAGCGTAGCTCATGGCTTGTGGCTGAGGCTGTTGCGGTTCAGGGGTACCCAACGACTGCTGGATTTCCTCTCGAATAATATCTGCGATCGAGGAAACGTGCGGCTGTGATGACGGGAACATTCGACGAAGCTCCTCACGCACTACGGCCCTTATCGTGTCGCGCAGGTCGTCTGAGGAGAGGGACTGAATGTCGGCGTAGCCTGGGGTCGAGCGGCGATTGAATTGCCGGGTGCGCAGCTCCAGTGTCTTCTCGATCGTGGTTGCCTCTGTCAGGAATTCATGGACGGTCTTGGGTGGGTTTCTCATCAGTCCCGCGAAGAGCTCCTGCTTGACTCCTCGCATGAGGAAACGAACTTTCTTGTCCTCGGCCATGTCAACGTCGGCGTGGCGGAAAAGCCGCGCCATCTCCTCCGCAAAAATGGTAACACTTTCGTTCGGTAGCTGCACGCGTGTTTCCAATAAGGCAGCAGCCCTTTCCTTTCTCACGACGCTCGTAAACGTCTCTAAGAAAGCGCTGCGAAAGAGGTCCCAGGTTTGTAACGCGGATTCTCGGTTCTCGAACCACGTCCTCGCGGCGTCTTCTAGGTAGAAGTAGGCCCGGCGGAGTTTTTCCTCGGTGCCCCAGTTGTTAAAGGTCGCAACTCGTTCGTACGTCTCTAGCCACGTTTCAGGGTCTTCACTTGGCGATCCATGAAAAGTCGGTGGTTCTCTCGGTGGCTGGATCACGATCGTTGCAGGCGGCACAGGGGTGGTCATGTCTGCAGTTGAAGTCAATCTCTTGGTTGACCTGGTGTTTTCCGGCAACAGCCCGTGCTCTGGCTGTAGTCCCTGCTGCCTGCGGCTGGTGCGACTAACAGGGTTGTCCTTTGTGTCGTCTTCTTCGTGGCTCGGGCTAGGGTCAGCGGCTCGCGGGGGGTGTCCGTAGCATGGACGAAGCAGCACCTCCACCAGATGTCACGTGGTCGCGACGTCGACGAAGGCAACAGTCGTCTTGTCGAAGAAGAAACTCTTTATTTGGCCTAACTTGTGGCCGTGATACGTAAAGTCAGATTACAGCGATACGCACTGGCACAGATAGCGGCGAACGGAGCGTCGGCCGTCGATCAACTGACAAGCGGTGAAGCGCGTCGACATTTATACGCGTGTCTTCGAATATTCCAGCCTTATCACTGGTTGTCGCGAAAGCTCTGGAATAAGCTCGCGTGTTCGCGTCTTGCGCGCAATCTTAACACAACGATCTACAATAATCGCGAAGCTTCTAGAAATGCGGCGCGGTTTGCGCTGAGCATTGCTTACCGTCTCTGTGGGTGTAAACCAAATACAGCAAACGTATAATACGGAACGCGCGTGGCAATATTTTAACCTGTTGGGTGCAGCTCGCGAAGAGAAGAAAGAGGGGAAGGCGCAAAGGAACGCATCAACGCGTGGTGTCCCCGGCACGAAAATTCTTTTAGATCAGTTTGAGTACCTGGTTGTATGGTTTATTCGTAAAGCACAAGTCTAAAATTTATTAAAGAAAATTACACCATCTCCCGCTAAAGGGAACCATGTGTAGATGTGAAGCAGCAGGCGCTAACGCTTACTCTGGCGGTGGCGTTGAAGCTGGCGCTCATCGCAGCGTTGCGCAGGAGAGAAAACTGGGGAGGCGCAAAGCACGCAGTGATGGAGCGGTGTTTCCGACTGGAACATGCCAATCGCTGCTAATGGGCAATGAGAGACAGAAGACACCGACTGGACACAGAGACCCGCAGTCCGCTTTTAGTTAACGCGCACGCTGCGAATTTTTAGATGTGAAGCATCTTATGGCGAAGCTTAATCCGGTGGTGGTGGTGGTGATGGTGTGCCTCGAGGCCTCACTTACTGCGCATGCGCAAACCATTTCAAAAAATAAATAATAAAAATAAAAAAACCTCCTCTCCCCCCTCTCTCTCCTCTAGGCATCCCTCCACGCGGCAACCACATCCTCACTGCGCATGCGCCTCCCCTCCTCTCTCCCCTCCTACGCTCCCCCCTCTCTCCTCTAGGCATCCCTCCCCCGCGCTCCCACTGCGCATGCGCGTCCCCCCCCCTCTCTCTCCTCTAATACGCTCCCCCCTTCTCTCGCCTCGCGACGCCGACGCAGGCAGCGTCTGCTAGCGAGTTTCTTGGTTGAAAAAAACCGACTGCTCGCGCTGCACAACCGTTCACTGTCCATCCCGTATATATGGCAATGGATCTTGACCTCCAAGGTGGTGCCGGTGGGAGATTTCTTCTGTGCGTTGTTGAATAAAAATTCGCAGCGTGCGCGTTAACTAAAAGCCGACTGCGGGTCTCTGTGTCCAGTCGGAGCCTTCTGTCTCTCATTGCCCATTAGCAGGGATTGGCATGTTCCAGTAGGAAACACCGCTCCATCACTGCGTGCTTTGCGCCTCCTCAGTTTTCTCTCCTGCGCAACGCTGCGATAGCGCCAGAGTCAACGCCACCGCCAGTGTAAGCGTTAGCGCCCGCTGCTTCACATCTACACATGGTTCCCTTTAGCGGGAGATGGTGTAATTTTTATTGTTCAACAACGCACAGCAGAAATCTCCCACCGGCACCACCTTGCAGGTCAAGATCCAGTGCCATATATACGGGGTGGCCAGTGAATGGTTGTGCAGCGCGAGCAGTCGGTTTTTTCAACCAAGAATCTCGCTAGCAGACGCTGCCTACGTCGGCGTCGCGAGGTGAGAGAGGGGGGGCGCGTAGGAGAGGAGAGAGAGAGGAGGGACGCGCATGCGCAGTGGGAGTGTGGACGCGGCGGGCAGGGATGCCTAGAGGAGAGAGGGGAGAGCGTAGGAGAGGAGAGAGAGGGTGGACATGCATGCGCAGTGGGAGTGTGGACGCCGCGGGCAGGGGATGCCTAGAGGAGAGCGGAGAGCGTAGGAGGGGAGAAAGGAGGGGAGGCGCATGCGCAGTGAGTGTGTGGTTGCCGCGGGGAGGGATGCCTAGAGGAGAGAGAGGGGGAGAGGAGGTTTTTTTATTTTTATTTTTTAAAGGGTTTGCGCATGCGCAGTAAGGGTGGCCACGCGGCACACCACCACCACCACCACCACCGGATTAAGCTTCGCCATAAGATGCTTCACATCTAAAATGGCCGGCGAGAGCGGCCTTCGGAGGCACTGTTCAATATGGCCCAACTTCTACCAGGTTCTGAAGGCGCATGATTGTTTAAAACATATTGAACCGCCGCGGCGGTCGCATTTCGATGGAGGCGAAATGGTAGAGGCCCGTGTACTGTGCGATGTCAGTGCACGTTAAAGAACACCAGATGGTCAAAATTTCCGTAGCCCTCCACTACGGCGTCTCATAATCATATCGTGGTTTTGGGACGTAAAACCCCACATATTATTATTAAAACATATTGAACCCTGTAACAGCTGATATCGCAGGATATCGACACGCTCCCCCCAATTGCATCACAAAAAGAGTGGCAGATCCCATGTACAATGCTAGCCGCTACTCTGCGGCTTATAAGAAAGCTATCTTCATCTTGACGCCTATGTGCCACTGTGAGACCAACCAGAAAACTATGATAATCATAAACAGGCATGGGCCACAGAAATTGGGTATATCCCACTGCTCACCATTGGGCCCCTAAAAATGAAGAAGGCAAACAGTTAGCCCAACAAACGGCTGCGAAGCGATGGCGGCGAGCCGAAGACCCCGAGTACATACAACGAGGGAATATACTATATAGGGAACGGTAAAGGCAACGGCGGCTTCGAGAAGACCCCGAAGCGATGGAAGGCCTACGCCAAAGACGACGTGCCCGTAGATCTATGAGAGGTGCGAACGCTTGGTTTCAGCGCGAGTTTCGGCCTCTGGAGTTTGGACAACCGTGTCGTGCCTGTTATTGTCTGCGGTTTAACTCGCACCTCTCTGCGCTGAGAATCAACGTAGAAACAACCTAGCATCACCTAGCTAAGGCCTAGAAACAACTTAAGAAGAAACGAGATTAGTCTTTAGAGTCGCCTAGTTTCGCTGCTTCAAGTTTTTTGCCGCTTAGGGTGAACTTCGCCAATGGTTTTGCTTTTAGCAGGTCTCAGCGTATTACGCGTTTACGCATATTCTTTGATTTTTTTAGCGCTAAATGTTTGGTGTTGTGCATCTCCTACTGTGCAAGATATACGGGGATGAAACGACTGACTACGTCGTCTCATTTTGTCGCTGTTTCGTTATCGCTTACATTAGAGGCATAGATTGCGCCGGAACATCGTCTCTTTCCTACAGATCAATGCGCGATTTAAGCCAGCCAACGCTGCAAGCATTACAAAAGTTCAACAAGCCCTCTGTTTTTGTAGTTCATTACCTATGTCTCAGCTATACTGGTCACTTCCCAAACAAAACCTGTTGCGTTTTCCCACGTTGCGCTGAGATTGCTCCTCATCCAATCAACTCCGATGTTGTGTCTTGCTCTGTTACGTGCAGCGCCGACTCTTGTGGCATGCGTAGTATTGTTGCGCACTGCAAAAAGGTATCGCTTGTTAGGTTGTTTACTTTTCACTCCTCTGAATTTTTATCGTGCCCTCGCGTCACCTGTAGAACCATTTTTCCCTGCAGAAAAGTTCAGTTCTGCCTACCGTGCCTGGCTCGTAAGGCGACGAGTTGCGTTCTGGTGCTTACATTTTAGGGGCGAAGCTCCTTAGGGTGTGGGTCTGTCCCTCCTCTGTAGTTGTTG
>JALIZH010024610.1:0-46980 GCA_030522465.1 Rhipicephalus appendiculatus
TCTTTTTTGTCTCTGTTTATTTCATTATTTCTCTCTCTCTTCTTCTATTATTTCTCTTTCTATCTTCCTTTCTCTTGCTTTTTTTTATCTTTCTCGCACTGTCTCTCCATTTTTCCCTTGCTTCCTTTTTTCTTTCTGTCTCTTTTTCTCTCTCCCTTTCTTTCTTCCTCTTTCTTTGATTCTCTCTCCTTCTCTCTGCATTTCTTTCTCTTGATTTCACTCTTTCTCATTTTTATATGCTATGTTTTACTTTCTCCCACTTCCTTTCCCTCCTCTTCACCCTTACATCTCTCCTTACATCTTTTTTTACCCCTTGCGATACAATATTATAGAAAGCTATGCTATGTTTTGTCAGCGTGCCTGGATAGTCGAGTGGTTAAGACGCTGGCTTTTGGATGTTGAGTACGCGGGTTCGAATTTCACCACCTCATGAGCAATTTTTTTTCGCCAATATTACCTGTTTATACTTTTCTTCCTCCGCCCTCCTGATCATCCTGGCATCTCTCCTTCGCTTGGTACTTCCCCCTCACTATACGCCGGACAAATAGGCGCGCGTGTTGTGGGACTGAAGCAGAAGACGAAGAAGAGGATGAAGAGAACGTGTGCCGTTTTATGTTGATAAATTTGGGTCACAATATTTTACGTAGAGCTAGGACCGCTTTGCTGTTCAAACACAGAGTAAATTATAAAGAAGCAAAGAAGGCCGCCCCACTTCAGGCTTGGCACCGCTAGTACGAAGCTGCCTGAATAAACAGTCACGGCGCAAAGAGTACGGGGACGAAGTGAAGAAACGAACAGACAGACACGGGCGCCATGTAACGCATTATTAACGCATTATTAATTGGCTCCTGAAGTATGAACCAACTAGCTCAGCAACAAGCCCTGCTGCTAAATATATTTTGCCGATGATTTAGATAGCCGTCGTTAAACATTACTGACAGCCTCACTTACTCTTACACTCTAAGAAAAAGTCGAGTATTTTGGGAGTATTTCTGCTACACAACAATCATCGCCCCATCTGGCTTGCTCCCGTTTCCGCTCTTGAAAACCCGGCTCCCGGCACATTCCTATCAAGAATGCTATGTCACGCCGATAACGCGCGCGGCGTTCGTGACCGGGAAGTGCCGGGACGGCGTTGATAACGCCAGGAAAGTACGCGGGGTAGATGACGATTATAGTTGTGAAGCAAAAAGACACCCTTTTTACTCGATTATTTCTTAGAGTGTAGTTTAATAGCTGCTGCGCAGACGGTATTGCATTAGCAATATTATCAGATAGTGGTTTTCACGGCTATTCAACACAGCACAATCGTAACAAAGAGAACGATTAGTCATATATTGATAAGACTGTTGACGTGTTTCGCTTCTACGTGCAGGAGTTATTTTTGACCTCTGATATGAGCAATAGCGATAAGCTGGGACTTTTGGAAACGCAATTACATTCTAGCAAGTAACAATGTATGTGGCGGCATGAGCCCGTTCTACGATGTTTATACGTGAGCACACCACAGCTAGATGCTATGTGGCATCGCATATTTTTTAAAGACGATAGTCTTTCTTGGGATACTTCAACGCAAAAATTTTGGTCTGGCTCTCTGTTCCTCTGTCTGTCCGTGACCCGATTCAGCTACTCGGCCAAAGTTTAACCACTTTCTGAACGCCCAGCCATCTTGAACTGGTGTTTGCGTTCATACTTGTGAACATATTCGATCAAAAAGCCAATACTACGCATACCTGAGGCGCAACATTATTATGTAAGTGTCAAGACGTGTGTTCTTTTATTAGAACATACATAGGTACGCAATTCTAAAGACCCTTGTGTTTTTTAGGCTGCACTGAAAATGCGACGCTGTGCACGAACTGCGGCGCTTTCCTCGAAAAAGCCCTGTGCCGATGATAAGGTGCTGCCGCTGGCAGTGGCCCTTGGTCACGGTGTAATGCCCTTGGTTCAGCACAAGCTCATGTTTTTCAATGGCGTCCATATCTCGCGCAGCGCCTCCTCTATTTTATCAACGCCAGCCAGATGCGGCCAATTCAACCACTGTCTGAGGCAAGGCAAAACATAGTAGTACGGCCGGCACAAGACTATCGTCTTTCGACGACATTTGCAGCGAAGCACGAAGATACGCGGCCAATTTTTTACTGTGAAGGGCACTTTCACGATTCCGATCAACGTCAGCTTTTTAAAGGCAAGTGCAGAGGCTACGTCTGTGAATACTCTACAGCGAGATTACTCTACGTCGGCATTGATCATTTTCTGGGAGCCTTGACATCTCCAAAGGGCGAAGAGGCGGGAAACAACACGGGTACAAGCGACGGCATTGTCCCTAATATTCATAAAGACTCGCTGAACAGCAAAAAAAAAAAAAATCACAGCATATCCACGGAGTGAATGATGATGAGTGGGCGAAGCTCCGGAGGTTCATCGTTAAACCGTGAATCTTCCGTGAAAATTGGCCCAGTACATCATCAAAGACGTGACAAAGACTGTGTGTATATATACAAGAACGTTTATTTATTCGTAAATGGTAGCTAGGAGAGCGGTTCCTGGATGCCTCAGCCCTCAAGATGTCCATGTACTCTGTGAGTACATGGACATGTACTGCCCTAGCCTGAACTCGCCTTGCTACATCGTCTCTGGTGTCTGAAAGGACCGCAGTTGTCTCAGAAACTGAGGACATGGGATCCTCATTGTCCCGATCAATAGCGGGCATGTTCCTCTGATCCCGAGAGGCAGTAGTGGGGTCAGGGCTCTGTGATCCCCCCTCTGGGCTACGACGGACGGCGCCGGACTAGCCTATGCCCTAAGGAGCTTCGCCCCTAAAAAAAAAATGTCAGCAGTTTTTTTCCTTCCTCTATGCAGGGAATTTGACCTTCAGTCACGTGCTTAGTAGGGCAACACTTCTGCTGACACGGGCATCTATGAGGCTTGTGCGTTTATTTGTATCGAGGCAACATTGAAATGTGGCAACGTGAAATGAGAAGTGACTTCGATAAAAGATCACATCGCCGTGTAGGAAAAGGCTGATCGCCGGCAAGCTGCTTTGTTGCTCCCGTTAGTTCCTCCGGCCCGCCGCGCTGGCTCTAGTCGTGTGTCTTGGAGCGCACTGACAGCATCTTTTCTGCCTGGCCACCTCCGGGACTTCATGTGGCGGCGGGGATGGGGTGTGCTTCCTACTCTCGACCGCCTCGAGAGGTGGAGAATGGTCCAGTCAGCAACATGCCCGAACTGCTCCCTACAGGAAACAAACCAGCATGTTCTCAGGCAATGCGTCATTGCTCGTGTTTTCTGGAAGGTCGTGCATGCTGGATATCGCGGTCTCGGCGTAAATCGCTTCGTTTCTTCTGGGCGCTGTTCTCGAGGCCGCTTCGCCTGCCTTCTCATTTTTGCCGGTGCTTTCTGTCTCTGGCGCAACCGCTGCGAGGCGGTTGCAGCAGGCCGTCGCCGTCGCGCTCTCTTCCTGATTCCAGAGCGCATTGTACTCGGAGCTGCTATCTGTTTTGTCGAGGAGCTCTTCTATCTTGGTGAAGAGGAATTCCTTCGGCACTGGTCTTGCCCTTTTGTGTTGGTCTGCAACAGACGCGTAAAACTTATCTTTCGGCCTGCCTGGTTTTGGTAGGCTTATGTGTCGATTGGTGTCGGCAGAAACGCCATGTAAATACGCAAAATATACATATTCATGTTTTATTGTGCTTTTTGTACCATGTAATGTACATATGTGTACCTATGTCTTTGTAACAAATTTTTGCGTGTATGTGCATGTTCCGTTCTGTTGAAATGTTATTGATGTCCATAGTCTGTGTTAATAAACTTCTCTAAACACAAGATTTCCGCATTTGCGAGAGGGTAAGCAAGTGCGGTGCGACACAACGCTGGGGATAAAAAAGCACGTAAAACAATTAGCTCCCAGTGTCAGAGATGGGACATATCAGGTACAGCTTGCCTGCGGGCGATTGCACATTGGTGGGAACATTGAAGGATGGAAGGAAGACACAAGCGGAAAGACATGGACGTCCAGGCCAGTTCTTAGACCGGCTGTCTACCCTACCCTGGTGGAAGAGGTAAGGGGGGATAAAATATGATAGAAAAGAACAGTTCCAAAAAAGAAAAGAGCAAGAAAAGGGGGAAAAAAATCAAAGAAAAACATGAACCTGCTTGACGTTGACCAGTTGACCGCAAGAAACGGAAACCTTAGCACTATGCATTAGTTAAGCCGTGTTAGGACTACGTGCGCAACGTACGCATCCTCGGTAAGGATCGTAAGCGTAAGCGCAAGCAACGTAATAAGCATGTTGAGACGTTGTTGGATTTAGCGTAAAGTACGTAACGTAAGGGACGTAAATGTTGCCGGGCCCGCGACTTTTACGACAACTACAGATGCGACCGTTACGTACGACCAATGGGCAAAGCAGTTTCGGTTTTCACTATCCGTGCGCGGGGCTTCTGGCCTCCCCCGATTCCGCGTCTTCATGCGCGTCTTGAAAGCCATGCAGTAGCGTGTCTGTGCAGTTGGTTTGCCGGACTGAAGCGCAGACGCGATGTGAGCGCACGTAGCGTCTTCCCTTTAGCCCAACCAGGCCAGCCATGGCCAAACACCCGAACCCTGCTAGGCTGGAATTGCAGCGAGGACGCAACGCACATTCAGAGTGGTGATTGGCGCGTCGTAAAAAAATTGCACCATCTCCCGCTATAGGGAACCATGTGTAGATGTGAAGCAGCGGGCGCTAACGCTTACACTAGGCGGCGGCGTTGACTCTGGCGCTCATCGCAGCGTTGCGCAGGAGAGAAAACTGGGGAGGCGCAAAGCACGCAGTGATGGAGCGGTGTTTCCTACTGGAACATGCCAATCGCTGCTAATGGGCAATGAGAGACAGAAGGCTCCGACTGGACACGAGACCCGCAGTCCGCTTTTAGTTAACGCGCACGCTGCGAATTTTTTATTGTTCAACAACGCACAGGAGAAATCTCCCACCGGCACCACCTTGCAGGTGAAGATCCAGTGCCATATATACGGGGTGGCCAGTGAACGGTTGTGCAGCGCGAGCAGTCGGTTTTTTCAACCAAGAAACTCGCTAGCAGACGCTGCCTGCGTCGGCGTCGCGAGGCGAGAGAGGGGGGAGCGTAGGAGAGGAGAGAGAGGGGGGGGACGCGCATGCGCAGTGGGAGTGTGGACGCCGCGGGCAGGGATGCCTACAGGAGAGAGGGGGGGAGCGTAGGAGAGGGGAGAAAGGGGGGACGCGCATGCGCAGTGGGAGGGTGTGGTTGCCGCGGGGAGGGATGCCTAGAGGAGAGAGAGGGGGGAGGCGGAGGTTTTTTATTTTTATTTCTTTTTGAAAGGGTTTGCGCATGCGCAGTAAGGGCGGTCACGCGGCACACCACCACCACCGGATTAAGCTTCGCCATAAGATGCTCCACATCGAAAAACGTATCGTACCGAAAAGATCAATGTGAACATACGTGGTTGCTAGCTACGCAAACTGACGATACAGCCGTTACGCGATACGACATTTATGGAAGACGCGACTGCAGTCTGAACGCGGCTTTACTGGCTCCGTGAACATGCGTGATCGCAGAAACATCCCGTTAGCAGCCAGTGTTGAACATCGCAAACAGTGTGGCTGCTGTGGAAAAGGACCTACTGCTCAGATTAGGAAAATGCACGTACAAAAATGAATACACCCTATTCCATAAAAAGACACGAAAATTGTGTCTGAAAAGCGTAACTGTTTTCGACACGTGGCGTAGCACTAGTTGCCGTGATATCTTTGTTTTTACTGATTACAAAAATGACGTCAAAATTCAATAAAACTCGGTCGTAACAAGTGCGCTACGTTTGCCTCGTATGGTCACCATCCTGTTGTTTGAAATATCTTCAAAGGCGCTGGTGGGTGTTTGTTGCCATCTCTTGTCTAAAAGGTCTTGCACATAATGTTTTTCACTTTTTTGTTCACTACAAGTAATGTGCAGTCTAGCCCGATTCAGCACTCTGCTATACCGAACAGTTGAAGCACAACAGCTCTGCATGAAAGAAGTAATGTAGGAACGCAAGGCAGAGATAACACGTGCGCCAAATCCCATCGTGCTACAACTCAATACTCGCGGACGACAACTGCCCAGTGAGGAGCAGATGCCAAAAAAACTCACAGGGTCCCTCATGTACACGCCCAAGACGACTGGAAGGCGAAAGCCATCTTCTTTTCCTTCTCAGTCGATGTATTATTCCTGCGCCGCCACCCTCTGAAAAGCTCCCTGTACCTAATGTTGTTTCGCATGCCCCCCAGGATCGGAGACACCTCTCCTGATTTGCGCTGCCTCCGTGATCGGCCCATAATTGACCACGCTAACACGCACGCGATGACGTCATCATGTGACGTAACTATGACGTCACAATGAGGTGAGAAATATGGACGATCTGTGACGCCGTGATGACGTCATATGGTGACGTCATCTCGTGGTGATTTTAGATGCGAAGCATCTTATGCTCGGGGCTATGTCCGTCCCGCGTCCCGCGTCCGGCCACTTTCATGAAGTATAGGGGAGCACCCACAATGCGAACCAGAACACTGTAGTACAATATAAGGCCAGTCAACCACCACTACAGTCACCAGAGTCATGGCCGAGAGCACAGAGAGGCTGCTTAGCAATGGCTGGGCAGGTGGTGTGTGTCGCCCAGGTTGACTCCATTCCTTGATCTTGCTTGCGTGTGTTTGGGGGGAGGGCTTAGTCCTTCCCGCGTCCCGCACCACAACAGCGCATGCGCGTCTCCTCCCCCCTCTCTCTCCTCTCCTATGCTCACCCCCCTTCCTATCATCTAGAAATACTCTACTCTACGGAGCGGCGCCCGCGTCCTGCACCCCCCACAGCGCATGCGCGTCCCCTCCCCCCTCTCTCTCCTCTCCTAAGCTCACCCCCTTTCTTTCCTCTAGGAATCCTCTACGGAGCGGCCCCCCGCGTCCCACACCACGACAGCGGATGCGCGTCCCCTCCCCCTATCTCTGCTCTCCTACGCTCACCCCCCTTTCTCTACTGTAGGAATCGCTACTCCACGGAGCGGCGCCCGCGTCCCACAGCGCGTGGGCGTCCTCCTCCCTCTTTTGTACGCTCAGCCCCTTTCGCTGCTGTAGGAATCCTCTACTCTACAAAGCGGCGCCCGCGTCCGACATCACCACAGCGCATGCGCATCCTGTCCCCCCCTCTCTCCTACGCTCACGCGATTTCTCTACTCTAGGAATCCTCTACTCTACGGAGCGGCTCCCGCGTCCCACACCCCCCACAGCGCATGCGCGTCCCCTCTCTCTCTCCTCTCCTACGGTTCCCCCCCGTTCTCTCCTCTAGGAATCCTCTACGTAGCGGCGCGCGACAAGTGGTGCGACAGCTGCATACTCCGCTGGGGGGCACCACGGTAGTTCCGCGGTATAAAAATGACGGAGCGCGCCTTCATTATCTCTCCTGTGCAGCGCCGCGATGAGCGCCCGGGCCGCTGCCGCGAAACAAGAGCGGCGACGTTTCTCCCGCTCAAGCTAACCATCTCCCCGCTGCTTCGCATCCGCACATGGTTCCCTTTAGCGTGAGATGGGGAAGTTTTTTTGCATAACTCACTCGTGCTGACGCCGACGGCAGACGCCGACGCGGGACGCCGGTCAATAGTCGCTTTCGATGAGGCATATAAGGCTCTTCCCTTAAATACAAGGTTACCGGTAAGAGTTCAAAGATTCGTGGCCGATCTTACAAGCGAGCTGACTTTTGGTTCACAAACAGTTTGAACCAAACGGGAAGAAAACTCGTTATGTGTATGTCATACAACCGTACCAACCACTGCCGAACACTGCATATTCCTATTCGATCACATGACAAAAGGAACGCTTCCTGTTTGAGAAATTTCATCGTGCATTGTTCTTAGGCGCGCCACTGCTTTGCTTGCCTATACACTTCGGCCCTTTGCTCGGCGCTGTTGTGTGAAAACCCATCGAATGTTTTCCCACTCGACTGCTGTGAATCATACAGGAGAAGAGCGCGAGCCGGTTACAGCTTATTGGCGGAGAGATTGGCCAGGGCGGGGGGTGTCGCACGATAACACGTGTGTGTGCTTGACTGCTTTATCGGGCCCGTTGCCACGGTAACGCTTGCAACAGACATATACCAGCTTGCCAGCATCCTTTTCGCACTGCCGTATTGTTATTGTCCTTCTGTCGAATGCTGAAGGGTTGCCGCACTTCGGAGCTCCCCGCATGGACATGTTCTATTGCCTTAACATAGAAGCTACAAACCGAACATACCGAATTAATTTCTTGAACTCGCCGTCGTCTTAATCATGGCGAAGAAATTCCCATCGTTGAAGAGCGAAGAGACAAGTGGCGGCAAGTCCAAACAGGAAAAAGGGCAAGAAGAAAGCTCTCGAGACCGGAATGGTGAGCCGATGCCTAACCAAAATGTGCAGAGATGCGTCCCGATTTCTGAAGACAGTGGCTATCGCAGTCGCCCGTTGCCCGCATATGCTGTGCGTGACTGTAACGGACTAAACATTTCACATCTGCCAACTTTTCCAAAAGTAGCGGCGATTCCCTACACACCAGCAACATCGGGAACAGTGAGTGATCCTCGCTGCCAGTCTAACAGGAGTGAATTAGGTAATCAAGCCGGAGCTGGAGCCACACAGCTTAGCGATCAGGGACCTCAGGACAACCTCGCCGAGTCTTCACCTGGCGTCGTCGATGAAACTCTTCGCATGCTCCAGTCAATGAAGATGAGTGCCGAATCTGCTGTCACCGCGGCACCCTGCGTACCGCCTCGCTCGCAAACATGGATCCCGGTCAACCTTTCACAGCGAGTGAGCCGGGTCTACTACTACTCGAGAGGCTACTCTGAGGAAGTGTCCAGTGGTCCTCTTGAAGTGTCTGGTTACACCATGCGCCTGAGCTTGATCTGCGAAATGAAGAGCAAGGACGTCGTGCTGTCTTTTCACGGACGGTTCTGTGCGCGCACTGCCAATGAGAACGTAACTTGGCCCTTTAGAGGCGAGTTAGAACTGAGCATACATCACCCGATGGATGCCACTGGGAACCGCGTGTACAGATTACGGCCAACGCAGGGACAAGCGACTATTATGCCGAGGCTGGTCGACAATGGGCCGATGCGTCTCGCTGGCCCTATCAAGGTGTCCGCGCTCGACGAGGCCGGTTTGTGGGCGGTGGGGACTCTTCATTTGTCTATCAAGATATTGCTATAACGTGTTGTGCGCGGCAGCGGCGGAACGGACTGTGATTTGCGGAAAAGTTGCCGGTCTCACTCTTTGAGGAACAAACGTCGCTGCGCTGAGGCATTCCCGTCGTATTGAACTTGATTTTACTGCAGCGACAAGAACGAATTTGGGGGTCCGTCTGAAATTTCTGCGAGAGAGCTTTCTCCTAAGCGGAACCATTTTGAGCTATTAGTCAGACGCCCTAATTCTGAACATTGCAATGTTAATACCCCAACCGCCATCAGTACCGCGAGGTTCGAAAACTAAGCATATAACCAAACGGTTACCACGAAGCAGTTTACTAAATTCAGGAATATTTCGTTTTTAAATGCGAAGCATTTCTTAGCGAACTTCAGCGACTTTGAGCGTATCTATCTATCTAGCTATCTATCTAGCCGCCTACGACTTTGTGCTCTCCTGGCCGTATCGTAAATGGGATTTATACCAAATTTGGTATGGCATAACATGACTGCATAATGAACATCAGTGGCTGTCATATCATGAAAATCATGACTAACTTGTCATGAAAAGTATGATTTACATGCCACGCTCATGGCGCGCTCGCGGCTGTTTCGTTAGCTTGATATACACCAAATTTGGGATTGAGTGACGTGACTGTATGTCGAACATAAATGACAGGTGGTAATATGCACATAATGACGTGCATGTGAGGAACAACATGATTTACATGCCACGCTCATGGCGCGCTCGCTGCCGTTTCGTTAGCTTGATATACAACAAATTTGAGATTGAGTGACATGACTGTATGACGAACATAAATGACAAGTGGTAATATGGAAATCATGACTTGTCATGTGCGACATGACTTGCATGCCACGCTCATGGAGCGCTCGCGGCCGTTTCGTTAGCATGATATACACCAAATTTGGTATTGAGTGACATGACTGTATGACGAACATAAATGACAAGTGGTAATATGGAAATCATGACATGTCATGAACGACATGACTTGCACTTAACGCTCATGGCGCGCTCGCGGCCGTTTGGTTAGCTTGATATACACCAAATTTGGTATTGATTGACATGACTGTATAACGAACATAAGCGGCAGGTGGTAACATCAAAATCTTGGCATGCATGTCATCTACAACGCCATTTACATGCCACGCTCATGGTGCGCTTGCGTCCAGTTCGCTAGCTTGATATACACCAAAAAGAGGTATTGCGCGACGTGACTCTATGACGAACATGAATGACAGGTCCCCCCCTCGACTGCTGACCCGAAGGTCGCGGGTTCGATCCCGGCCGCGGCGGTCGCATTTCGGTGGAGGCGAAATGGTAGAGGCCCGTGTACTGTGCGATGTCAGTGCACGTTAAAGAACACCAGATGGTCGAAATTTCCGGAGCCCTCCACTACGGCGTCTCTCATAATCATATCGTGGTTTTGGGACGTTAAACCCCAGATATTATTATTAATGACAGGTCCTAACATGCAAAACATGACATGCAAATTATGTAAAGCATGATTTGTTTTTTCTTGGCTGCTTCGCATAACATCGATTCCCACAGTGCGTGGGATCTGCCGGCTTTTTCTTTTAAGATAGCGTAACGATGCTCTTATGCATATATTCTTTATTGGGACGTATACACAGGGCAAATTCAAGGGAAAAAAATCTGCACTAATAAATATAAACCCGCAGAAGCTTAACTTCCACAATGTGGTACTGCGACACAAGAGTCCGGCAAGAGTTTGAAAGCACGTTCTGGCTTTTTGGTAAAATGACAGTGTATGGGCGCATCGTTTTGTACATAACCCCTTGGAATTTGCAAAACGCAGAGGGTGAAAGCGCAAATATGAGTAAAACGTTATGCTGAGTTACCATGCTGAGTGCTATTTCCTTACTTTATTTTTTGAAGTTCAATGTTAACTACGTCTTGCCCATTTTTTTTAGACAAAGGAGGAAAAATACACGGACGTCTTCATTTAAAAAGTTTTGCCCAAGACGTAGTAGAGCCTGGAGTACGCACAAGCTCGGAACCCACACCTTGCTAAAGTGAATTTTAAGTCTTTTCCTGCTTCTTATCTATCCGAGATCCCGTTAAGTACCCCTGTCACTAGAGGACACTCGTGTGATGTCGTCCAAATCCATGTAACTAGCGATGGCGTTTTATGTCGTGCAGAAACCAAGTCTTAAAATCTAGTTAGACCTTGAAGAGAAGTTGTTCTTGGCCTAGTGGGTGATAATGCGGGCACATAGTTTTTCGCTAGAAAAACGAATAGTGAGCAAGAAATAAGTTTAAACAAACAAAACGAACTTCGCGCATTTGCGTGCGCAATGCAAAGCGTGAAAATGTGAACCACAATTTGATAACGTGAATATTCTTGGTAGCAGCAATACACAAACGCCTCCTGAATATTTGGAAGCGCCTTTTACATTCAGAAGTTGGGTGATGTGTGCTTTAGCGAACTGTCGTTAGAACTGTACTCTTCGGAGATTAGATTTCTTGAGCATTGGTTGCCCTGTTAGGTATGCGTTTGTCGTTTTAGGCGTATGCGTTTTTTCCAGTATATATCATTTGTATACTGACACGTAAAAATTTAGTTAGAGGTGCCGGCCGTGTCGTCGTCCCCGTCTTCCTTTTGTGTGCGTCTTTTTAGCGGCAAACTATGCCTTCACCTTCAGACCTTGGCGCTTGGCCAAGTTCAGAAAACGATCGTTAGGACGATCTGAGTCAGCGTGATGGCACAGGTTAGGTTATCGAAATTATCATTTCTTCTGTCGAAGTCTGCGTGCCCGCGTCTTCTGCCACCAGCACTATGCAGCGCACAAATTCGTTGAACGTTGTCCCACTCAAGTTCGCTACTGAGCTGCCTAAAATTTTCTTTGCTCACTTCAGCAGTTGAATTGTTAAACAAACTTGATGGTACCGTTGGGAAGACTGCCCACATAATTATCCACACAATTGACAAGATACATTTGTGTTAGTACTTGGTCGCATTTTTGTTTGATTTACAATCTGTAACTCTGTTTGACCTCTTTTGTGTATTCTTTTAACCTTACATATTATGCAAACCGTGTTCTTGCACCTTCAATGTTTCAATATTTGTTGTTCAACACAGTAGCGTAGCCAGAAATTTTTTTCAGGGGGGAGAGGTTAGCCATACTTTATGTATGTTCGTGTGTGCGTTTGTATGTGTGCGTGCATATATACCCAAGCTAAACTGAAAAATTTCGGGGGGGGGGGGCTTGAACCCCCCCAACCCCCCCTTGGCTACGCCACTGGTTCAACATTTGACACAATTTTTATCTCCAATTCTGTAAATCTGTTTTATCTCTTTCTACTTTTTTTAGCCTCTTACGTTATGAAACTGGGTTCTTGTATCTTCAGTGATTTTTACCCATCGATCCCCGCAATGTCTCGTATAAGGTCAGCAGCATCTGTGAATAAAAATGAAAAGGAATCTCTGTTGGGCCGAGGACTGGCAGTGTGCAGGAAGTCTTTGCTCGGACGCTTTGCTTGTCATGACCAGCGTAAAGGCCGAGCATGCTTTCTTTCGCTTGCGCATTTAGAGATCCTGTGGCTCACCTTCTCAGTTGTCTGCAGAGAGTTGGCAGACGAGTTTCCTTGAGTTATCGGCTATAAAAACCGCAAAGCCACCCAAGCTCTTCTGTCAACTCTCCGCGACTAAGTGCAAGTGAAAGCTGCAACTGCTTTAAGGGTTCTTGGTTGTCACTTGAACTCGTCATGTACAGTGCGTTTTTCCTTTAATAATACAGTTTTTTAAAATAAAAATGCAACAGCAAACAGGCTCCTGTCATCACAGCACAACTCTACGTCGAGGCGGAAATACTTCGCCGCAGCTAAAGTTACACTGAAATGCATGATGAACAAGAAGTCGTCAATGAAATTTTACGGAGCTGGAATTTTTGACGCTCGGGGCATTGATGAATGGAATAACTTGCCTTAACATACGCTGTCATAAACAAGCTTTCGAAAAGGCTGTGTCAGAATATTTTTGAGCCACTTGTACAGCACTTGCACGTATTCATTCTTGAATTGTCTTCATTATGGGCTGCGCGTCAGTTGCACGTGTTCAACATGTTTTGTTGCTTTACTGCCCCTGAATTCATTGCGGCTCCTAAATCTACGGTATGTTTTATAACATAGGTTATCTTTAGCTATGTCATTCACTTTTTTCTTTGTTTTATATGTTGTACATTCTTATCTTGAGTGCTCCATGTGAAATTGTTTAAACATGTACTATGTTTGTACATCACAATAATGTAATCACGACAGTGTAACCCCAACTCCTGTCTTGGCGTGTGCTGAGAGTATAAATAATATAAATAAATATAATGTGTAATTGCAGAGTTGAGGAGTGTTCTTTATACTGAAAAATTTTAGTCCATGACAATTTGCTGAATATAAATTCCTTATATGAATCACAAGTATTGCTCAAAGCTTCGTAATGTCATATATCTACAATGTGATATCAATGGCAACATGCCAACCGTTCACGACAGGTGCGCAGGAAAGGCGGCTGCTCTGTTGAGTCAGACGAAAACTACCAATGACGAGGCAGTGAAGAAATTTTAATCAGGGTATAATGCAGCTGTACTTGGTGTGTGTAGCCGGTGACCATGGTGTAAGAATAATCAGGTGTTGACACTGCGCTCGCCTGAACGGCCAAAGTATGTTCGGTTACTCCCGGGCGCACTCTGCTGATAACCATTAGATGGCGCCGCGGCCAGCGAGCCAGCGAAGCAGTGCTGGCGACTTGAAATTATTCTGCCTCCTCAACGTTTTCGTTCGTAGTTGTGCGAGAAACACTCAAAACGCCAAGGAAATTTGTTGTCTCAGGTTAAGGTATGAGGCCAAGTGGAAAAAGCGTTTTTTTTCTTCAAAATGTTATTTTTTGTTTTTTGACCATGTTAAAGGCGCAATTTATTGCCCATCATTTTGCTGCACAAAGTTTCTGTCTACGTAGATTTTTGAAAAGATACAAGCGAAAACGTGAGACCACCCATCACCTACGAAACCGAAACCGAAAGTGCCAGTTTTGTGTGAATCATAAGATTAACTTGAAATGTAGTATTTTGTTGGTTATTTAGCAGTCATAGCAACCGCCAACTTATAATAATGCTCTAAAAACATTGTCAACACATCATTTTTGTTCATAAAAGGCATAAACTTCTCACCAGGTGAACGCGTAACGTGGTACATGTGTTGTTCACACTCAAGGACACGTATGTGAGCCTGTAAACCATCAAATTTGCTTTGTTTGACACTCTGTGTCATTTCAGTAATGGCAACAGAAGTACATTTGATATTTTTAAGCAAATTCGGATCGATCCAAGCCTCTACACTGCGAAAGCTTGCCTTAGAAATGATCAGCACCGCAGCGCGCAAGCGGCCCGTCATGGCACTGATGCTGCAATACAAGCTAGAAAAAAGTTGAGAGTTGCCGCTCGAGCAAAGGCACACAGCTGTAAGGTCCACGAGAGAACTGGCTACAAATATTGAGAGTTTTAGCACTCGTGATCACCTTGTGTAAGCGCTGCACCTGTTTGAATTCTTTTTTTGTTGATTTTCTCAGAATTTTAATTTCTGATATTTTTCCGTACGCGAACAGTCATAACTTTCTTGCTAATAAACATTTTTCATTAAAGCTTGGCACACTTCCTTGTCACGTCAGTAGGCGTGCAATGAATCTCAATAAGTAAAATCGTGCCACAAGATTTAATATAGCTGCTTGTTATACGAAGGTGCCCCTAGTGCTAGTGCATACTTTTCTAGTTATTTTAGTCACTGTTTTTAGTATTCATCAGATCTCATTTGTTTTGGTTCATTGCACAAGCCAAAGCTTTTTTCATGTCCCTACAAAAAATACATCTTTTTTAGTAAGCCGAACTTGAGTTAGAAGAATTGGCGTAAGGACTAATTTTAATGACATTTTTAATTATGAAAAATTAACGAAAAAATAGGACTTGCTTTAAAATTCTCACATGCGCCTAAAAAGATGTGTTTTATATTGTAGGCTAATAATCATTATCGCTTTTAAAAAAAATTTCTGACACTTGGCCCTCATACCTAAAAATAAAGAGTGTACCAGGTTTAAGGATTCGCTGACATGAAAATGCCTCGTGCAGGGTTACAATGTCGTGAACACGGATCGATAGGGCAGCACTCAAAGCCCATCAAATTCCGCTCGCGCGAACAAGTAGTTTTGTCTGTTAAAGGCAGTCATATATGCAACAAAAATTATTTTATAAAACTTTAGCCAGCGTGCTATCGGGCCGTCAAAATGCTTCCCTGGCCTTGGCGGCCGCATTTCCGTGGGGGCGACATTCAAAGAACACCCGTTAGCTTAGATGTAAGCGCTTCTTAAACAACCGCGCGCGGTCAAAATTAGTCAGGAGCCCTCCGCTATGGTGTCGCTCGTCATGAAATCCGGGTTTTAAAGCGTGAACCCCCGCCGCAGCAATTATTATTATCCCTCTAGTGAGATAATAATATCGAAATAGAAGGATATTATTATCCCTCTATCAGGGGCGTAGGCAGTTTCGGGGCGGGCACCACTTCGAACTGAAGTGGGGGCCGGGCAGGCAGATGTGGTCGAGTGTCATTTTGTGCTGTGCATACTATGAAGAAAAAAAAATTGGGGAGGGGGGGGGGGGGGGGGCACGGTCCCGGTGTGCCGCACCCTGGCTACGCCACTGCCCTCTATTGGAATATTATCATATATTTATTTATGTATAGCTTATTATATCATCAACATCGATGGGACATCAACATCAAGAATATTAATATGTGATCATATTCTTAACATCGATGCGTCGCCTCGGTGTTGTCGACTTCTTGCCGACATCATTATGGTGCTTGCACACCAGGTTCTCTATTCCGGGGTGGCTTTCTGGGTTTACTTGACCGTCTGAGGTACTTAGGACAGTTCGAAAATAAGGTGGGAATGACATTTATAGATAGAACAAGCCTCTTTGGAGCGTCAAGTAGCACCTTTCCATTGAACTGCGCGTCATATGCCGTTGAAATCATGTCCTTTGAAAAATGCTTACAGCAGACATGGTCGGTAGTCATTAGAGTTCGGTCTGCCTTCGGAAATGCACCACGCCACTGCTCCAGAAGATCGCTGTCGGAGGCTTTGAAGAGAGGAACATGCTCTGCACAATTCCGATAGCCAAAATGGCAGTTCGGTACAAAGTACGTGTTACCCATTTCAGACACCTCTCAGCAATTCGATGCCACCTTCGTCCATACAAGATCATAAAAATCACGCGAGCAGAAAAGCCTGGCTTCAAAACAAAGCGACCGCACATGCCAACAAAAAAGACGCAGAATCAGCAACATGCGCGTTGCTGCCGAGACGACTGACCCCGCTCGTCGTATAGCGCCATCTAGGAAGGCACCGATTAAGCTGCGAGATAACTGATAACGGCCTGAACATAATCTGTACGCGCGGGGATTGCTCTGTTCCACGCGTTGGCGGGGAGTGTCAGCACCCATCTATGTATATTCTTACACCGTGTCGGTGACTCACTTCACACCCGCGCTACAAACGTGGACCAGCTGATGCACGTAGATTTAGAACGCTCGTGCGCTTAGATTTCGGTGCAAGTTAAAAAAAAATGCTGGTACATTGACCATTTCAGACGCTTTAATAATAATATTTGGGGTTTAACGTCCCAAAACCACGATATGTTTATGAGAGACGCCCTAGTGGATGGCTCCGGAAATTTCGACCATCTGGTGTTCTTTAACGTGCACTGACATCGCACAGTACACGGGCCTCTACCACTTCGCCTCCATCGAAATGCGACCGCCACATTTCAGACGCTTTGTGCTCAACTGTGTACACCACTTGTTTTTTCTAGCTGTGTCGACTAGTGGCTAAGAAAGAGCAAGATACAGAGAGGTTTGGATCAATTGAACCTCCTGCGTAACAAATGTGTCTTCCTGGAACTTCTCTTTGCAATGTATGGTTGTGTAGGACCATTTTGCTGAAAACACTACGATGTTCGACGAGTTGTTCGACGTGCCGCTTCACGTGAGCCATGTTAAATATATAGTTTTTCTTCACTTGAACTAACAAAAACGAAAACAAATTTGCGCTGGTAGTTCTAGTCTCAGACTTGAGTGTATTTATGCAAAAAGAGAACACGAATGACTTCAGGATGAATAGATGTTCTAGTTACAATTTATTAAGAAGAAATAAGAAAAAACGCATAAATCAAGGTATCATGACACTGTTTTTTTTTGCTTAAGAATATAGAGTGCCTTGAAGTGACGTTGTGCAATTTTGATGCACTTACAGGTTGTTCTCAATAAGTGGCGCCTGAAAGGATAAAAATCGGGTTGACAGTTATAAAATACAGTGTGGCTGATAATATTTATTTTGTTTTGATAACCAGGACCATAAAAACCATTATCTCATTATGAGGCATGCCATAGCTGAGCACCATATGGAGTTCTTTAGAGTTCGGATAAATATGTGCAAGTGAACTATTTTGCACATTGTTTCCGTCTAAACGAGGCTGCCGCGATTGCAATGGATCTCGCAAGAACTGTACCTCAGCAGCACGCCGCCCTGAGCTCTGATAGGTACCTACAGGAGATGACTCAACGTCAAGCAACACGCGTCAGGCAGCCACAAGCGCCGGGGTGGAGCCCGCACTGAAGTGCATGCGATAAAGAGAGGCAGGCTGGTCTCCTTATCTACCCTTTCTTACATACGTCCCACTCCTCCTCCACTTGCCGCAAATTCGAGGAACTAAATTTTCTTTTTTTCTCCCATTGAGCCAACGCTGAATCCGTCTCGCAATCTTGATAACTGTTGCGTCTTTGTACTGCAAACTTAAAGCGCTCGTTTTGCAGAAATTCCCGTGTCGGTGTCGGCGTCGTTGGTTGTGCGCGAAAGATCGGTGTTTTTCATGACCGAAAAATCGAGATAGATGCAACTGCCGGATATAATAAAATTGTTAGGTTTCTGTGGGAATCGAACCCAGGATATCTGCGTGCCAAGCAGGGCCCCTACCACAGGGCCACGCCAGTGGTTGCAACTGTCCGGGAAAAAAAAACACTATGTAATTGACGCATGTAATTATTGCGTGACAGAAGCCTACAATCGCACCAGGCGTCAGCATACGTGAATTCCGCAATAAGTGGTTGGTTTAAATGCTCGCCAATTACAAAGAGCACCGGCATAATGAATCATCGCTGTCGGCAACAAGAACAGCGAAGCAACTGCGCGGGCGCGCAGTGGGTACTTCGCCAATTCGCAAAATGAAAAATTATGGCGTAGTGGGCACTTCCCAACTGTACTTGCAATGGGCATTCTAGGATAGTTTTAAATATCCAATTTGGCTCGCACAGACGTTTCTTTCCCTCTGGCATGGTTTGAGGTGCCCAACGAGAATCGAAGCTAGTCTAGCAATTGAGAGGGCAATTCAAACGGGGCGTTATCATGCTATCGCGTTCAGCTCTTGAAGGGAAAGGCACAAGTGTCCTCCAAATTTTTCCACCCAAGGAAAAAAAAAGAAAAACGTACGAGGGTTACCCAAAAGTAACCAGACTGGCGCTGCGTTGAGCGGAGCTACTGTAGTACGCAATTTTCCCGCTAGGCGAGCATTGCGCCACACCTCTCGAGTTCATTGCAGACGGTGGATTCTCCCAAGAAGCGTCTCTCGAGGTACAGTGATTCTTTTCGTGAAAAAAGTTTGGCACATCCGACCTTTTTTGTGATGGCTGCTTTAACAGAACTCCGAGCGGATGTAACTTTTTTTTTCCTGGTGGTAGAAATAGCACTATGACATGTCATGAGTAATAACCTTGGAGCGAAAGTCTGCGTAGCTTCGGAGCTGTTCCTCCAAAGCACGAACTTGGTTCACTCCTCCACACTTTCGCTCGTTTGTCGACATTCGAGACAGAAATTTCTCAACGACCCTTCTAACCCCCCAAATCTGTTAAAAATTGCTGATCAAGCTCCACGCTATATCAGGTAACTTTATCCAGCTCTTTAGTGGTCCGTCATAAGTTTTCAAGCACAAGTGCCGATTTTTTTTATCTACTCGTGAAGCTCACGGACGTCCAGAACTAGGTTTCTCAAGAAGTGACATTTTCCTCGTTTTCAAAAAAAAAAAAAGAAAATCACTGAAACCCTTATGTTTTTCCGATCACGTCGTCATTGTAAACAGTGTTTAATATTACAGTGGTTTGTCAGTAATCATACCGGAGCATGGAACGAAATTCCACAGCATCCCTCCGTCCACTTCAATCGGCCATCACGAAGAAAACGCCGAGCGCGCGAAACTGCTTTCACGAAAAGTTACTATACCCCCCCCAAAAAAGCTTCCCGGTAGAATCTACCGGATGCAATGAATTCGAAAGGTGTAGCATGATGCTCGCCTAGCGGGATAACGCGGGATAACTGCGTACTATGGTAGCTCCGCCCAACGCAGCGCCGGTCCGGTTACTTTTGGGTACCGCCGCGTATCTACGTTCCTGCCAGTGTAGACACACAGAGAGATGCCGGAATTAATAGAACAACGCAAAACGAGGTCCCGACATAAAATGATCGGTGACCATTTCAAATGTGGTATCTCTGGCAAGTCAACCTTTCGGAAAGTTCTTGCTCACCTTCTGCATACGCCTTTTCGGTCGACATCAAAGACTTGTACTACTCGCTCGGTCTTTGTATGGTATGCAGGCACAACCATGCATAGCACAGCCAGCTATATGATAGCCGTGGATAGTTATAGCATAGCAAGGGGGGCGGAAAAGCAAGTATGGGTGAGGAGAAACGAAACGAAGAAGGGAGTCTGCTGTCATTCTCTGCTGTCGTCTTGTGTTCTTGCTTGGCGTCACACAGCCAAACCATGCATAACAGCCAATTATAGCAAGGGGGGTGGGAAATGAAGTGATGTTGAGGAGGAAGGGACAGGTAAAGCATAGCGTAGCCATGTACGGCGTCACGCAGGCAGAACTATGCATATCATATCCATGTACATTGTACAGTATGTTACAGTAAGAGTGCGGGAAAGGAAAGCGAGAGTGAGGGCGAGGAGAGAGGTTGGAGCATGGCATAGCCTTCTTTAGTTCAGTATAGCAATAGGACGGGAGAGTGAAATGTGGATGAGGAAGAGTGATGTGAGAGAGAAGAGGAAGAAAACGAGGAGGAGAGAAGGCGCCACTGCATCACAAATGAAGCTTTCCTTTTCCGCCATGGAGGCCGTGCAGGCTGCACGGTTGGCACGCCAGGGCGCAGTTGGCTGTGAACGCGAGCGTCGCTGGAGGGGGGACGCATAGGGTTCCTCGATGCGCGCCTCCCCTCCGCCGCCGTGGAGGGTGGGGACAACAGCGTCGTCTGCTACGGCGTCCGCCATTACGATGCCCTCTCCGCAGGCCACCTATAAGCCACGATAGGCAGCCAACGGGCGTCGCGCGGCTTCATGCAGAGTTCGTTGCGTCAAAACGAGTGGTGCTCAAACACCATGACAAAAATAGAAAGTTTTCTCATCGGGAGTGTGAAGGTCTCAGATTTCTATTCTCTTATCTTTATTTTTAAAGCGACATTAGCAGCTGGAGTTGCTCGCAGCAGAAAACTACCGTCCACGCCAGCCCTTCAATTAGCATCTTGTTACAAGAGGCCCCAGGGTCTCTTGGGTAGCGTGACGCGAGGGCCAAAGGACTGGGCTGGGAACATCCAGGCAGTGGACAAGGCAAAAGGCAGCCAGAGAAAAAAACGTTTAATTTTAAAAGAGAGCAACGTATGTACAAAACGTGGACAAAGAAGCAGCCGCCGACGCTAGATGCGCCGGCCTTTTATAGGCACTAGGAGGAGGAGGGCACACCTCCGCGGTTCGGACGCGTCAAGCGTCTCTGAAAGACGCGCCCAGTGTCTATGATGGACGCACCCGGTGTCTTGACTGACGCACCAGTGTTTCTGCGAGGAACGCCAGCAAGGTAGACAGCGCTGCACATGGAGTTCTGACGCACTCCCCCAGGTAGCCTTGCTCGGAGTCAGCCATTGGGAGCCTTGCCATTGGTGGGCCGAAGCGCGTTCATAACAGCTTCTCCGCCGGGGTAACGTTGTCCCGATGGACAAGGGTCAGCAGCCACTGTGCGGAGGGACACTTTGCGGGAATCCGACGTGTCCATTGCTGGAGACGCTTGGAGGCGCTGTTCAACCCTGCAGCGTCGGCCCCGGCGCAGTTGTCATGCTGAACTCTGCACCCTGATAAGGCGACACAGCGACACCGATCAACGTACACCGCTGTATGACTGGCTTGCCTTTTCTTGACGGTTGTGAAACTCAAAACGGTTCCGGTCTTGCTATTCACTTTCATCTGCAGTGCCATCTTGACGGTAGCTTCACTGGAGGTACCTCGGTGAAAGCAGTCCACTACCGCCAGACAATTCCCCCAAAGACCTATCAGGCTCATTTTAAAACAATCAATCAAGTTGGCAGGCGAGAGGAACAAGAATTCACTGCCCAACGCATCAGTCAGGACCCCCAATGCTCGAAGATAAAGGAATACCATTTCTTTCTCTTTAATAATATTACTTCCCGGAAACTTTAAGATGGAGTTAGAAATACATACAGGCACACTCGCTATTCGAAGCAGCGACTTAAGCCATCTGCATTACCGTTCATTTTGCCTTTCTTATAACGTATTTCAAAATTAAAAGCCTGAAGCGAAGAACGTTTTTGCCTGATAAATTTTCCTTTTCTTAGTTCGTCGATGCCGACGCCTCACCTTTTTCGATACAGACAGAACAACATGCGATTCCTCTTCTGCAGAGTCACAATGTTTCTTGGAAATTGCTTCGCACACGGAGTTCTGCCGATTCAGGATTGTTCTGTCTGACTCCAGATCTTGCGCAAACCGAACCTTGCCGACCGAGAGCAAGCCTTTAGAATTTCTACACAACGGCGGCAACAAAAACCCGGGCGCTCCTGGAAACGCCTCATTTTCCACCTCCGGAGACGCGGCATCAGTTCTATCAACAGTTCTAGTTCGAGCGTCAGGATCGGCAACACTTTCTAGCGTCGGGCTATTCGCGTGCTGTGGGGATGCGTCGCATGCGTCTATAAAGGCAGGAGTATCATAATTTAGCTGCCTAGGAAGTTCTCGAGCTTTTGAGCGGGTACGCGGTCAAACTTCCACCTGTTCAAAACAAGTTCCCATTTTCCTGAGGAGCATCTCTGATTGATTAGAAAATAGGAAGGGGTACTGAGCTGGAAGTCTGGCCGAAACCGCAGCCTCAGTAGTAAACGCCCCAAAGGGCCCCTCGATATGGACGCGCGCGAGAGGCAGGCAAACGCTGCGCTCCTGCACCACCTGTCGTATCCATACACACTCGCCACTGAAGTCCTTGGCGCTGACGTAAGATGGATGAACGACATCCACGGTGGCTGCGGAATCTCTAAGAGCTCTGCAGCGCTTTCCATTCACTATAAATTCTTTTATGAATGGCTTAAGCAGCCCTAAATTCTCAGCGTCGGCGCGGACATAGGATAATACTAGACGCTGATTTCGGCAACCAGAGGCAAGGTGGCCCGGTTGAAGGCACTTATAGCACGTTATCGGCTTCTGCACTTCAAACTGTTTGTTCTTTCCCTCGTTAATAGAAGCTTTAGGAAGCGTCTGCTCAAGTTCCTTCTCCGGTTCTGCACCTTCCGCGTTACCGTTGCGCCTGAAAAGCTTTGGGGACCTATTCTCCACGCCTTGCTTCGGAAACGCGTCGAGCGTCCGCCCTTCACTTGGCTGCGATGCATGGCGCAACGAGTATTCCTCCGCGAGCTCGGCCGCTTTTTCAACCGTGGTCACGTCAGGCCTGTCGAGGATCCATAAACGCATTCGGTCGGGAATCGTGATGTAAAACTGCTCGAGGCAGAGGCATTCGACAACCTTCGCCATGTCTCCATAAACCTCCGCGCTTTTTAGCCATTCAACGAAGTTGAGCTTTAAGTTGTAGCCGAACTCAAACGTACGACTCGTCTTTCAACTTGGTGGCTTTCCGGAAACGCTGGCGAAACGCCTCTGGAAACAGGCGATACCTCTTAAGGAGACTCAATTTTACAACGTCGTAGTCCTCGTACTCCTCTGCGCTAAGCCTCCCCATCGCGTCCGCTACCTGACAAGGCAACACTGTTAACAGGCGCTGTGGCCATGACGCCTTATTGAACTTCATTCTTTGGCAGGTCCGTTCGAAGTTCACGAGAAACATTCCAATGTCCTCTCCAACCTGAAAAGGCTGCATTAGATCCTTCATACTGAAATTTTCTCGTGCTTCTGAAACCGGGACGTGCGCTTCAACGTTAGCCGCCTTCGCTTTCTGCACTTCCAGCTCTAAGCGTTTTAATTCGAGCTCAAGCAATAGTCTCTTTTCTTCGTTTGCCTGACGCTCCTTTTCATCAGCCCGACTCTTTTCCTCGTTTGCCTGGTGTTCTTTAACAATGTCCCAAGATTCGAGAAGCTCGCTCTCGTCTGCTTCTAAGGCAAGTAAAGCCTGAATGATTTGCGGCTTCCGCATAGCGTTTCCCGCTTCCACTCCCAATTCCGCGCATAGCAACAACAAATCAGGCTTGCGTAGAGAATTCAGATCCATGACCAGCTACGACAGTGAACTCTTCTCCCTATCTATTCTTTATCAATTATCACCAAGTGCTATCACGCAAAGAGGGCTGAATATTGATAAAGAAAACCTGCCAGCTTTGGCTTTAAAGCTATCCTTAAAAGCCTGGCAAATCTCAAAAGGGAAAAGTCCGACACTTACGTAACTGCAGTCATGGGCTTCCTTCCAAGGTCCACGGTTCGGCTGGTGCAAGTTGCAAGATCCACTGCAATCCCACCGCTGCCATCAGTTGTTACAAGAGGCCCCAGGGTCTCTTGCGTAGCGTGACGCGAGGGCCAAAGGACTGGGCTGGGAACATCCAGGCAGTGGCAAGGCAAAAGGCAGCCAGAGAAAAAAAAAACGTTTAATTTTAAAAGAGAGCAACGTATGTACAAAACGTGGACAAAGAAAACAGCCGCCGACGCTAGATGCGCCGGCCTTTTATAGGCACTAGGAGGAGGAGGGCACACCTCCGCGGTTCGGACGCGTCAAGCGTCTCTGAAAGACGCGCCCAGTGTCTATGATGGACGCACCCGGCGTCTTGACTGACGCACCAGTGTTTCTGCGAGGAACGCCAGCATAAGGTCCCTAGATAAAACAAGTTTAACTTGTTTTATCTAGGGACCTTACGCCAGCAAGGTAGAGAGCGCTGCACATGGAGTTCTGACGCACTCCCCCCAGGTAGCCTTGCTCGGAGTCAGCCATTGGGAGCCTTGCCATTGGTGGGCCGAAGCGCGTTCATAACAATCTTCTTGGGCTAGTCGGTAACTATTTATATTGGTTAAAGATGCGAAACACACGCACCCAAGTCCCATGGCCTTTCATCGTGTCTGTGTGTTTTGTGCCTTCCACAAAAGTGTAAAAACAGTTTGCTTGTCGGTCGAAAACAGAAAAAAATTCACGTGATGTCACGAGAAAAGAGAAAAACTGTGATTGCACACCATATTTTTAGATCTTGTTGTCGAATTATTTATCAGCTACCCCATTTACGGACCGCATTCTGCAACGCACAGTATTCTGAATTTTGTTTTCATCTCTTTTACCTTACCGTAAATAACAGATGGGCAAAAAAATTGTTGAATACATATCATACTATTTGGGGCTCTACATACGGCTTTTATGGCATTAAATCATGAAATTTATGGCATTAAATCATGCACACACGTACACGCACGCACGCGCCCACGCACACAATCACACGCACGCGTAAACACGCACACGCGTAGAAACGCACGCGCACACACACGCATGCGCACATGCTCGCACGCACACACACATGCACGCTCAATCATGCGTACATGCGCACACGCACAAACACTCACGTACACACACACGCACGTACACACAGGTACACGCACACACGCGGATGCGCACACCCAGACACACACGTATACGTATACACACGCACGCACGCACGTACAAACACACACAGGCACGCAGATATCACACACGAATGCGCGCATACGCACACACACACTGGCTCGCACTCACACGTACACGCATACATACACGCACACGCACAGACACACGCATGCGCGTGCGTGCACATGTACACGTACAGACACGCACGCACACACAAACACGCGCACACATAAGTAATCCACACACGCATGCACACACACGTACACGCACGCATACACACACTCACCGACATGCATGCGCAGACACGTACACACACACGTACGCACACTCATGCGCACACACGCGCGCGTGCGTGCACACACGGACACGCACGCACTCACAATCATGCGTACATGCGCACAAACACACACGTACACGCACATACACGCAAACACACACACGCACATACACCGTCACCGTTCGGCCAATACGCGTCCGGGAACCAGCTGAGAAACGCCAAGGCGTCGTTTCTGGACCTACAATGAGTGCCCCGAAAGTATTCTTTCGGCAACGTATACGTTGCGGCGAGTTACGTCGAGCGAGAAGGCTAGCGTAAGCGCGGCGAGGTATAACTCTCCAAAATGCTGAAATGGCATAACAGCCTGTGCAAACACGAACGGTCCGTGGGTTGCCACTTGTCGCGCTTTATCTTTACCAGCCACAGGAGTCGCCTTTTCGCATCTTTCGGAAATCTGAACATCTTATAGCCATTTCGCGAGTGGTTTGTGCACTGTGGCACGCAACACCCGGGCATTTTATCCGAGAAAACGCCGCGCACCTGTCTCACTCAAGCAGCCGCGACGAGGCGGGGGGGGGAGCCGAATGGCGGCCGCCGATCGGAAGGCGGCATTCACCCCCTCAAATAATGGCTCCATTCTCCAAGGGGGCGCGCGCGCATCGAGGAACCCTAGGGACGCACATCCTGCAGCGACGCTCACAGGCTGCATTCGTCCTGTCTACTTCTACTCTGGTGTCTCGTCCCGACCACAATCTGAGTCCATATAATAATGTCTTACCGGCTAGTCCCCCTACACAAGCTCCTTGAGTTCGTCGCTGAAGGATAGGTAGATCACCGCTCCGCACTTCCTGCAGCTTTCACGCTCAGTGCAACTGCGTATCTTTACTCGTTCAAAATAAGGTGGTGCCTCCGCTGTATTCGACACAAGAAATTTGTTAACTCCTTTTTGTGACAGAAAGACAACTGGTTTTACCAGCGACTCAGTAGAAGTACGCTAAAGGATTGCAGTAGTTAGTCAATGATAAGAGATATGCCGCGTGCGCTATCACACCTTTAATTGCGATACTCATTAAATATTGTAGTTTTTGACCTGGTAGCCCCATCTATAAACAATTATAGCTAGATAAACCAACATAGTCGGTTTTAATATTATTTAACCCTCAAACGCATATAGCCAAAACCAAAGGAACGTGGAGTAAACTTACATGAAGCGTCCTTTTCACCAGGAATGTATGAATATCAGTTTTTCGAAGGGCGAGGGGGAAAAAAAGGGTAGGGGAGAGAGTAAAGCATAGCATAGAAAGAAACAGACAGAAAGAGAGGAAAGAAACAGAAAAAGACATGTAAAAATATCGACAAAAAAAAAGAGCAAAAATTGATAGAGGAGAGGAAAAGAAAGAAAGAGAAAAAAAAAGGCAAACAAAGAAGGCTACCCAGCTTCGCTCTTCCTTCAGGCTTGGCATCACCATATTTTTGTAGTGATTTTCTTTTATTTATTTATTCACAGAATACCACAGGCCCAAAAAGGAGTCCAAGCAGGAGGGGCAAAAGTACATCGAAATGCGTCAAGGCAACGCGTACAAAGATTAGTGGGTGTCAAGAGAACATACATAGCGAAATACAAGTACGACTAAATGTAAAAAAACAGTAACGTGAAACGAACTTTTGTTAAACATTACCGACAGCCTAACACCTAATTTTAGGCAGTTATATGGCTGCGCCGTAGACGTTCTTACATTACCAATATTGGAGAGTGGTTGTTGCGTCTATTTAGTGCAACTTAACGGTAATAAGGAGAACGATCAGCAGTTTGTTGATATGATTGTGGACGTGTATCGCTTCTCAAAGCAGCAGTTATCTTTGACCTCTGAAGTGCGCAATAACAATAGACTAGGACTTTTGAACACGCATTTAGTGCATTCTATCAGTCGCGATGTGTGTTGGCAGCATGAACCGTTCTGCGAAGGTCGTACGTCATACACCCCTGCTAGATGAAATGTGTCATCGGACAATTTCTTCTGTGAAGAGCCCTTTCGCGATCTCGCAATCACGAGATCAACAACAGCTTTGTAAAAGGCAAGTGCAGAGGCTACGTCTGTAAAGGCTTTCCAACGAGATTGCTCTACCGCGCCATTGAGCATTTTCTGGGAGCCTTAATATCCCGAAAGGGCGGAGAGGCGGGAAACAGCATGCGCGCAAGCGACGCCGCTATTCCTCGTATTCATAAAGATTCGGCAAACTGTAAACAATGAAGTCAGGAAGCCTTTGCCCTTCCTCCATGCCGGGACTTGACCTTAACCCAATTCTTATCAGCGCAACGCTTCAATTGATACAGGCAACAACGACAGCCGTGCGTTCATATCGAAGCAACAGTGAAATGTAGCAACGTGAAATTACGAGTCACCTTGATGAAAGGTCAGACTGCCATATCAGAAATTACCGATCGCCAAGAAGTGCATGATTGAGAGAGAGCAACAGTTATTGGTAAACGGCGCATACGAATACGCATCTGAGTGGCGCCACTTCGAGGGCCTCATTTGTGCATACCCGCATTCCTGTACACTCGCAGGCATAGTTCGGCAAAAATTGTGGAGCTCACTCAGACTCACTCATGAAATAGATTCTGCGCTCACGGCTCACTCGGACTCGGACTCACCAAAATTTTTCCTGAGCCGGACTCACACGGACTCACACTCACCAAAATTTTCTTCAACCGGACTCACTCGGACTCAAACTCACCAAAATATTGCTTCACCCGGACTCACTCAGACTCAGACTCACCGCTCGATCTAAGTCTGAGTGAGTCCGAGTGAGTTGACTCATGAGTGAGTTCGCTGACCTATGCTCGCAGGCATCCTTTTCCTATTATTTTCGCTGTAACACCTACAACGACAGTCAGTGAGGAAAGCTTTAAAAATGTGGCGCGAACAGCCACCATTTATAGCTTCACCAGCAGCGCTAACCTTCGTCAATGCTCGAAACGAGTTTTCCGGCAATTGCAAGAGGATAAGCAAGTGCACAGCAACAACACGTAAGGGGAAAAAAAGAAAGCGGGCGAAAAAATTATTGCGATTCCGAGGAGATGGGACACAGCCAACAAAGCTTGTGTGCAGGCGTTGATACATGAGCGAGAAAACCTTGGGTCGACGCAGTAGTAATAGGCTTGGTGAACAATGCGGCTGTTGCGGAATGTCAATCATTGCTCAGATTGGTTGAATATGCGTACGAGAATGACTCCGCCAAATTTCATAAGAAGGTAGCAAAATTGTGTCACTGCTCCGGAGCTCCTAGTCAGGGCAATGAAAACGCGTAGCCGTTCGCGACATGCAGCGCAGCACTGCTTCCCGCGATATCTCGTGTACTTGATTTTCCTTATTACTGATAATACTTCGAATAGAGATTGACATCCAAACGCAATAAAACTTGGTCGTAGCAAGGCGCTACGTTTGCTTCATAGAGTAACCGTTCTATTGTTTGAAGTATATTTAATAGCACTCGTCCATGTTTGTTGCCGTCCATTGCCCAAAAGTTTTCGCACTCATTATTATTCACTAGTTTCTTCAGCTTCACTAATGGGCTGTCTAGCCCGATTCAATACTCCACTGTACAAAACAATTAAAGCCCAACAGTTCTGCATGAACCAAATACTGCATGTACACAAAATCCCATCGTGCGAAAACTTGATACTTGCGGACGAGAATTGCAGAAAGTGGTGCCGGAACAAAAAAAAGTCTGCCCACTGTATATAAGATTACAGGTAAACGTTCAAAGATTTCGTCATTGGACATACATGGCCGATCTGACAATTTGAATTCTAGTTCACATATTCGAAGGTCAAACCAAGCGCGAATGAACTTATTACAGTGCATTAGTAAAAGGAAGGGGCCTCTTAATGTTCGAGACTTATCTTTGTAATGTTCACTGCAGCAACGAGAATACCAACCCGTTACGTATGTTTCATACAACGATGCCGCCGGGACGAAACAGGAGATGCCGCGATTCGACCACGCGACAACGTTACGTGAATAAAACAAGAACGCTTGAACAAGGAAACACTTCATATTTGAGAAATTTGATCGTACTTTGTTCTTACAGGAGCAACCCTGCATTGATTGCCTACGCACTTCCACTCTTTTCATGCCGTTCTTGTGTGAAAACCCATCGGATGAATTCTTACACGACCTTGGTGAATCACACATGTGAAGAGCCTGTGTCGGCGACTGTCTATTGGCGAACACGCCGCCGGGGAGGTATCGCACGACATCGCAGATCTGCGTGTGCTTGGCTGCATTATCGGGCCGTTGCCCCGGCAACGCTTGCAATGCACATATATCAGCTTGAATGCAAGCGTATGCATCACTTTCACACTGCCGTATTGTCATTGCCCTACTATCGAATGCTGAAGGGTTGCAGCACTTCGGAGCTCACACATTTTAGATATTGTATTGGCTTAACATTTGAAGAAGTTACAATCCGAACATACCGAATTCAATTTTTTTTTACTGCCTTCGGAGCAATTTTCAAGCCGTCGTGTATGTTGTTCCCAGTGCTCTCTATAGAAAGGTATCAGCTCAATATTTCCTGTAAAGACGAAAAACCAAGACGCGCTTAACTCGCAGTCGTGTTCATCATGGCCAAGGTGTTCTCATTGGCGACGAGCGAAGAGACGGGAGGAAGCAAGCCTAAACTGGAAGCAGCGCAAGATGAAAACACACGAGACGTCAATGGTGAGCTGAAGCCTAATGAAAAGATGCAGAGACGAGTTCACATCTCCGAAGCTAGCGGCCACGGCAGTCACGCGTTGCCCGCATACATGTGCGGTACCGTACGTGACTGTACCACGGTAAAAGTTTTACATCGGCCAGCGTTTCCAAAAATGGCGGCGATTCCCTACAAGCCAGAAACATCGGGAGCAGGGAGTGATTTTTCCCACCATCCTTACTGGAATCAGCTTAGTAATCAAGCAAGAGCTGCAGCTACAGAGCGTCGCCACCAGGAACATCAGGACAACCTCGCTGAGCCTTCACGTGGAGTTGTCGCTGAAACTCATCGCATGCTCCAGTCAATGAAGATGAGTGCTGAATATGCTGTCACCACGGCACCCTGCGTACCGTCTATTTCGCAAACATGGATCCCGTTCAACCTGTCTCAGAGAGTGAGCCGGGTCTACTACTACTCAAGAGGCTACGCCGAGGAAGTGGCCAGTGGTCCCCTGGAAATGGCCGGTTACACCATGCGCCTGAGCTTGACCTGCGCAGTGAAGAGGAAAGATGTTGTCTTGTCTTTTCATGGACAGTTCTGTGCACGCACTGTCAATGACAACGTAACTTGGCCCTTTCGAGGCGAGTTGGAACTGACCATACATCACCCAACAGAGCCATCTAGAAGCCACGTGTACAGACTGCGCCCAATGCAGGGGCGAGAGACCATTATGCCTAGGATAGCGGACAATGTGCCGATGCGTCTTGCTGGCCCAATCAAGGTGTCTGCGCTCGATGAGGAACGGTTTGTGGGCGGTTGGGACTCTTCATCTTTCTGTGAAAATTTTGTTATAACGTGTTGCGTGCGACTGAGGTGGAACAAACTGTCATTTTCGTGAAGGTGGCCCGTGACATTTGAAAAGCAAACGCCTTCCGGCTGAATATCCCGGCCATGTTCAATTTGATTTTCCTGCAGCGACAAGAACCAATGCACCTTGAGGTTCGTCAAAAATTGCTTTGAGAGCTGCCTCCCACACGGAATCAATTGACGGAAACTCTGGGAAGCCTTCATCTTTAAAGAGAAGGGTGATGATTGTATAAGGGACACTTCGGTTAACCTACATAAGACAGAGGGCGATTTCCTCCGCAGGTTTGCTTGACCTAAGTTGTGCATAAATTTGTTCACATTCTCTCCTTAACCGCTTTCCATGTGACGTTTGAAGAAGCTTATGTTAGGCTGTTTCAATAACGAATAAACCAGTTGATAGTTCGCGCTCTTTCTGTCTACTTCGTTTTTCCTGTGTTGGTCCGAGATTTGCACACATATCCTACAATAACACATTATTCTTCAAGGTTTTATTTTAGGTCTTCTCTGTTCCCAATTTATCTGGGGCCCTATGCAATCGCCCTGTCACAAGTGCACACACTGGTGTTCTCCAAGTCCCAGAACCAGCGATGGAGTTTTATGCTTTGCAGAAATAGATCTAAAAAAAATGCATACTTATTTTTTGACACTTCAGCGGCACTTCAGCGTCAGGGCGGCAGGAGTGGGCCTGATAGCGCGAGTTATGTTGCGTCAGTTCTGCAGAGCAATCAAGGCACATGTAATCACTGTCAGGCCAAGGATTGCCAGTGTGCGCTTTGCAGGGAACTCCGCTCGGAAGCTTTGGTTGTCATGACCAACGTAAAGGTGTGCACGCTTTCTTTCGCTTCAGCATCCGGAGAGTCTGTGTCTCACTTTCTCAGTCGTCTGCAGAGAGTTGGCTCTAGAGTTTTCGCGAGTTATTCACTAGTTATCGCAAAGCTACCCAAGCCCTTCTCTTGAATTCTTCGCGGGTAAGTGCAAGTGAAAGCTGCTTTAAGGGTTCTTCGTTGTCACTTGAGCTCATCATGTACGGGACGTTTTTTTCTTGAATAATAATGATTTTTTCATAAAAATGCAACAACAGTCCGACGCCTTTCGTCATGCGAACTCTAGCTCAAGGCTGAAATACTTCGCCACAGTTAAAGTTACACTGATTTGATTGATTAACAAGAACTCGTGATAGCTTTTACGTCGTTGGGATTTTTTTACGTCGTTGGGATACAAACACATTCAACGCTTGCAAAGAGTGAAAGCCCGCGGCTGAACAGCCTGAATCACTGGAGTCGTCGAACGCTTCGCGCAGTCGGTACCACGTGATGTCGTTTTACACGTCACATTGAGATTCCGGCAGAGGGCGTCACGGTGTCCTCGCCGCCAATAATCTAAGCACAATATCGCTGCGCTGTAGCTGCTCTATCTGTGCGGTCTGGCGCGGTGTCTCCACCAGTAGCGTAGCCACAAATTTTTTTCGGAGGGGGGGGGGGTTCAACCATACTTTATGTATGTTCGTGCGTGCGTTTGTATTACGTGCATATATACGCAAGCAAAACTGAAAAATTTCGGGGGGGGGGTTTGAACCCCCCCCCCCTTTTGGCTACGCCACTGGTTTCCACTAGGAAGAACTGGATGGCGCTTCGAGCGCGCACCGGTGAAGTAACCGCAAGCCGCCGTTTTGTCCTAGAAGCGAGCGCACGACCACTCGTTTGCTGTTGGCGGGTCAGCGTTTCTTTTGTTCAGTTTGAAAGAATGCCTGTCTGTAGCGCTGTAAATTGCTCAAGCTGACTAGGAAGGTCATCAAGGAAGACGTTTTACGAGAAGGTACCCCGAAATCCTATCAAGTTTTGCTCGTTTTACTAGGAAAAAATTACTGCAAATCCACGAAGTGAAAGCTGATGATGGAGCGAAGCTCCTTGGAAGCAAGTCTACGTCATTTTATTTTACTAAGTGTAGTGCCATTGATCGGTGCGCTAGCTCTGCACGGTCTAAGTACGAGCGTCTTGCGAGCAGTGCAACGCGCTGTACACGGCTTGTATGCGCGCTCGGTACGAGCGGCGCAGCGCCGGCGCAACATCTGCGCGCGGTCGGTATGCGCGCTGCGTGCGCTCTGCGAATGGTTCTGCGCAAGACGTCATGACCTTGATCGATACGCTTGCTTAGAGCGGGCTTCGGAGCAGCTGTCCCGACGGGGACCTACGACGACGACGGCAACAACGGACATCGTGTGAGCCTAAGGAGCTTCGCTCCTAATAAGCAGTGAGGTATGATTGGGAATCGCCTCGATTTTGCTAGCTCCCCTACAAAAATAACTCGAAGGGCAGGCTGAGCGTAATCCTTCGCTGTCACCATATGTTGGCAGTATAGGTGGCTACATTGCAGGCTTTCTGTGGCTCATTCTGCGGCGGCGGATTCCGTGTGCGAGGTGCGACTGGTGTAGCATCAACAGCACCGGCGTAGCATAAATCGGCAGATACGCTCAAGTTTTCTCACGAGCGCAGGTGCCACGATTCATGCGCTCATTACGCGCTACTCTATTGGAAAAACCAGAGTTTGCTGTCCCAGAGCCATACATAATTATTTGATCAGTGTGGCGTAGGGTACTGTGAGGCTGGCACACTGCACGACGCACCCGTTTTCGGCTGAAATCGGGCTTTTAAATTGCTTTTGAAAATTCTGATCAGGGCCGGATCGTAATTCTGAGTAAAACACAAGCACTGCAACAAAAACAAAACAAGAGTGAAAAAATTTAATCAGTGAGGTTCGAACCCATCCCGTCGACGCGCACTGCAATGTAAAGCTGACACGCTACCCGCTACGCTACACTTAATTGTTTTTTCTTTCATGGTATTTATTCAACTTACACATGGCAGTAATTCAATACATACAGAGAACTAATATGCTCATTCTTGTCCTATCGCGACACAATGACGAGCGCACAACACTCAAGAAATTACCATCTCTAGAACGAATACATCAACTGACGGCCTTTTTCCAAATATACTCTAGAATGGCGGTAAGGATAAACACCTCACCAACACAATATGCCATTCTGGCTGAAACTCCATTTCCTCGTATACATCGCATAGTTGAGTTACCATTCGAATCAAGTGGGATGTTGAGGAAAACACAGGCTCGGCGTTTCTCTGCAACCTGCGCGTCTTCCACAGGCTATGCATTCCAACGAGCAGAAACATGTCGAATGGTACATCATTGTAACTTGCTGGCAGCAGATACCGCGCTTAATGTGAATTTAGCGCGAAGTCTTTTTTAAGAGTTCGCTGGAGCACATCTCAAAATAAGGTTACATCTCTGCAGTTTATAAAACAATGTGCAATTGTTCCGGGCACATCACTAAGCGGACAATTAACAGACGACACGAAAATGTCTCTTGAACGAAGCCAAGTCTTCACAGGCAAGGTCTCAGAGTGCACTGTAAAAAAGAATGTTTTTGTCAATACTGGCAGAGGCATTTTGCGCACTCGATCTAGGACAACGTGACCTGGCAGACTCAAGTATTTCGTACGATAAAGTGGCGGCGGAAACAGCATCGCTATTAAATCTCTGTAAATATGTTTGCTTGATATATGATACAAATATTCACTTCAAAACCTAACTGTTAAAAAGCAAACAGAGAAATACACTTCACGCATAAAGCCCCCCAAACAAGGTAGTTGAGAAAAATCAGATCAAACTACTAGGTCAGGTAGCAGGTTTACCAGGCTTAACTGTAAGAAGGTTCGAACAATAGGATGAGTACTGTCACGAAAAAAGAAGTAGCGAGATACGATTTGCTACACGTACAGATGTAGCAAGTCGTATCTCGCTACAGCGCTCTCGATTTATGTCGGCTATTGGCCAGTAATCTTTTGCGACGTCTGATGACAGGAAAGTTACGTCCTGGTGCTCAGGTCAAGCAGTTGAAATGTGCCACCTACCCGATGGAACTCCTGTGTGCCTTGGCCACAAAGCTACTAAGCGAGATTTTCAGGGGAGACGCTAGGAATCGCACAGATCAGGAACTACAGAAAACTTCTATGATTCCTTACATCCACGGCGTGAGCCACGAGCTCAAGAAAATTAAAAGCAATGCGGGTGTCAGGCTCGCGTTTTTAGCTCCCGTAAACTCGGTCGCCTGTGCAGGCAAGTAAACGCTGAAGAACCCAAGAAGCGCACTTGTGCCAAGGACCACAGGACTCAATACGTCGAATGTGTTGACAATGTCGTGAGTTTTCTCCATATTCACAATTTGAGTTTTCTCCATATTCACAATCCTTCCCGACGCGTGGCAAAACTGCTTAGTCTTCTTGAACGCTACTTTTGTCAGCATAAAAATACGCTATGTCGTCATTTTAGCTTTAACACATTTAAGCTTAAAGAATATTAAAACATCGCCATTCGTTCAAACATGCTGACCATGCAAATGCTATAGATAGCGGGAGAACTGCCCCTATGGGAATTAATAGGGTGGTTGTACTGCACGAGATATGTCACCAAGCTACTATCCCTCGACCTTGGTAACGTGTTTTGCGTACTTTTGCAGTTCTTAATGCATCTGATGGCATCAGCTTTATGGGGCGTTCAGTCTTAACTCGATAAAACTATCAAGACGCCTTTCCTACATTGAGGAATTACAGGAATGGAATTGAACTGCCCGGCCATTCCCGGAGTGGGAATGGGCTGAGTTTTTTCATTCCGAGGGATTAAAAGGAATGAAATTGTGGCAAGTTCTAATTCCCTGGAATGGAATTGGAATGGAATGGAGGCGCCCATTCCGCAACACTGGTTGCCATACATTCTTTGCAGGTCACTCGCTCTTTTGTTGCGGCGCCCGACGTGGTGCGTCGAGTGCATGTTCTTGGGGAGCGGCGGAACGGTGAGACGGTCGCGCACCGTGATCGGAACCATCGTCTTCTCCCCGCATTGTGCGTGGTATGTTATGCCGAGCGACTCGAGGATGCGCCTGACCGTCTTGGACTTGGACAATCGCTTGTATTGTGCAATGTTGTGCGCCTCGATCAGTTCACTCAGGGTGTTGTGCAGGCCCAGCTCGAAGAACGTGTCCATGCTCGCGTTGACAGGGATGCCGACCGCTTTCTTGAATGCCTTGCGTATCATGCAGTCGACCTTGTTTCGTTCGGACGCAAGCCACTTTAGATAAGGGGCTACGAACGTTATACGACTGATGGCGTACGCCTGTACGAGGCTGCCTTAATTTTTTTACTGATAATACTTCCAGTACAGATTGACGTGAAAGCGCAAGACAACTCGGTCGTAAAAACGCGCCACGTTTACTTCGTATCGTCATCTGGTGTTTTAAATATTTTCGACAGCGCTCCTCCATCAGTGGCCTGGCCATGGGGTGGCATACTGAGCCCGTGCCCCCCCCCCCCCCCTGACATTTTTTTTTATCACATGGGATACAGAGCACAATGTGACGCTCGGCCACAATCTCCCCCGACCCCATTTCGGATCAAGGGGCCCCCCCCTCCCCCGGTCCCCTGACGACACTAATTTCCGCTAAGGCACTGTCCTCCATGCTTGTAGCCGGTCACTGTGGAGAAGTTATCGCGCTCAGTATCATTAACTATTTTCTTCAGCTTAAGCTAATGAATGTATAGCCAGATTAATTACTCTACTATACGAAACACTTAAAGCCCAATAGCTCTGCATGAACTGAAGAGAGCAGGAATGGAAATCAGAGCGAACACACTCGCAAAATCTTACCGTGCGGGACATTCGCGGACGTTAACGGCAGTGTGGCGCATGAACGAAAAAAGATAAAAAAAATAAAAAAAAACGCGTCTACAAGATTAAAGGCAAAAGTTCAAAGATTTTTCAGTGGGCATGCGTAGGTGATATTGAGAGTTGAATTCCAGTTCACATACTCAAGTTTTAACCAAGTGCGAATGGACTAACCACAGTCAATTAGTAGAAGAAGAGGGCATTCGGATTGTCAGAGACATATCTTTGCAATGTTCATTGTAGCAACGCGAAGTAATACCAACTCGTTACGTATATTTCATTAAACCATGCCACCGGAGCCAGACACAGGATACTCCGATACGACCACATGGCAACGTTACGTGAATAAGACAAGAACGCCTGAAAAACGAAACACTTTACATTTGAAAAACTTGACCTTACGTTGTGCTTTGGAGCAACGCTGCTTTGGTTGCCCATCATCAGAGAAACGTCGGTAATACAGCGAGAGTCCGCTGTATTACCTCCTCAAAAGAGGGTGCGCTCAAACCTGCTCCGATTGCCGCGCACTCAAGATTGGCGTGATTATCTGGACGGCCGGTTACCCCGCATTCGGAAAACATTGCCATGAGCGCTACTATTTCCATAGTCGTGGAGGGGATAGGCTGCCATGCTTCGGTTATATGGGCGGGCCCTCGGCGGGCTTCTTAAGCTGTATCCGATTTTGCACACTTTCGCCCTTTCCCTCGGCTGTTGTATGGGAACCTATCGAATGAGTTCCCACACGAGCCTTTTGAATTTTACAAGTGAAGAGACTGAGCCGGTTACAGTTTATTGGCGGACAACACACCATTGGAGGCGTATTGCACGATAACACCGGCGATAACACCGGCGATAACACCTTCCTACAACTCGCCCTTACATCTCAGCAACATCGGGAGCAGTGAGCGATCTTTGCCACAAACCTCATCGGAGTCAACTTAATAATCAAGCAGGAAGCTGCGGCTGCAGAGCGCCGCCACCAGGAAAATCAGGACAACCTCGTTGAGTCTTCACGGGGAGTCGTCGATGAAACTCTTCGCATGCTCCAGTCAGTGAAGATGAGTGCCGAATCTGCGGTCCCCACGGCACTCTGCGTCCCGTCTCGCTCGCAAACATGGATCCCGTACAACCTTTCCCAGATAGCGAGTCGGGTCTACTACTACCACTCAAGAGGCTATGCAGAGGAAGTGGCCAGCGTTCGTCTGGAAGTGTCCGGTTACACCGTGCGGCTCAGCTTGAAATGCGAGACGCTGAATAGAGAAGTCGTGCTCTCTTTTCGAGCGCTCTTCTGTGCGTGCACTGCCAATGAGAAAGTAACCTGGCCCTTTCGAGGTGAGTTAGAATTGACCATACATCACCCGACAGATGCATCCAGCAACCACGTGTATAGACTGCGGCCGACGAGGTGGCAGGAGACAATCATGCCGAGGCTGAGGGATAATGCGCCTATGCGTCTCGCTGGCCCAATCAAGGCGTCTGCGCTCGATGAGGACGGTTTCTGGGTGGAGGGGACTCTTCATCTGTCTATCAAGATTTCGTCATAACGTGTTGCGTGTGACTGAGACGGGATGGACTGTGACTTGAAGGAAGGCTGCCGATTGCACATGTTGAACGTGTTTTGTTGCGTTACTGCCCCTCAATTAATTTCGGTTACGTACATGTAAACTCGTGAGCAAAACTATACGGACCATTGCAGTCCACATTGTCACATTGCAGTCCACAGCTCGCCACTAGAGCACGCAGTCCATTGCGTGCTCTAGTGGCGAGCTGTCTCTGTAAAGCGCATTTCTCTGACGGATTCCTTCAGCGTAATGCTCTTGACAGTGATTCCGTCAAAGCACGAACGCGGGCGGTTCGCCACTAGGCGGGGTGGACGGCGATTTCGGCTCACGCTTCTGTGGTCCGGATACTTTTGTCACGGGTGTATGTGATGTATTGTAACATGGGTTATCTTTAGTTATGTCATTCGCTGTTTTCTTATTGTAATATCTCGCGACTTCTTATCTTGAGTGCTCCGTGAGATATTCTCTAAACACGTACTAGATTTGTAGATCAGAACAATGTAACATTCACTCCTGTCTTTGCATGTGCTGACATTGTGAATCAAATAAATAAATAAATATAATGGGTAATTGCAGGCTTGACCAGTGCTTTTCATACTGAAAAATAATAGTCCGTCACAATTTGCGGATTACAAATCCTTCATTTAAGTAAATCACAGGTATTAGACATAATTTCAAATATCCTTAATCCAATATCAATGACAGCATGCAAATCCTTCGCACCTGGCGCACAGGAAAGGCGGTGCTTTCTTGAGTCATCCCAAGACAATACGTATGACGAGGCACTGTCTAAATTGGAATTATTGTATAATCCAGCTGTATTTTGCTGCATGTAGTCCATGACTCACTTCCCACCCGCACTGGGAATGTGGCCACACATTGAAGAGAAGCTGTCATCTCACTGCTTGTTTAACCAACTCTACGAAAAAATTGTGTGGTTAACGCAACATATTTGTATTTTCTTCTGTGGACCCGGCTTTCTCGCAGTAGTTCCTTCGAAGTTTCTGCCAGCATCAAAGCATAAGGCTGTTCTTGAAAGAGACTCTATAAAGATAGATAGATAGATAGATAGATAGATAGATAGATAGATAGATAGATAGATAGATAGATAGATAGATAGATAGATAGATAGATAGATAGATAGATAGATAGATAGATAGATAGATAGATAGATAGATAGATAGATAGATAGATAGATAGATAGATAGATAGATAGATAGATAGATAGATTTATTGAGCACCGAGGGAGGAGAGCCGGGTTTTATCCCGACACCCCTGCGGGCCGCTCCCACGTTGGAACAGTCAGGGGGTAACAGGATAGAAAGCTGGGCTAGTTGGTACATATGCATCCTTGAAGCATGCTAAAAGACAGAGAGACTAAGAAAGTTATGAACGCACAAGACGAGCGCGTAACTGAAAAATTTCTATTTGGAAAGATCATCCAAGAAAACAAGAAAAATGAAAAAAAACACGTTTCGTCCCCTCGTTTTTTCATTTTTCTTGTTTTCTTGGATGATCTTTCCAAATAAATTTTTCAGTTGCGAGTCAGCGCTCGTCTTGTGTGCTCGCCCTTTCCTAGTCTCTGTCTTTTAGCGCTGCTTCAAGGATGCAGTCAGGGGGTACCTGCCCGCGGCATCATGGGCCCCTTGGATCGCCCGAAGCTGAGGGTAATGATCCGTGCTTCTGGTGGTCAATAAAGGTCCTGTCTTAGGAGGATTTGCGCCTTGAGTTCCTTCGCAGTCCCACATCATGTGCTCAACTCTACACACACACACCCACTGTCCGAGCAGTCAGGATCTATTTTAGGCAGTAATGCATCACCACGTTGTTCTTACACTGCGGAAAAGAAAATGTTTCTCTAGTCGTGAAAAAGCCATTCGCATATCGTACCTATGTAAAAGATGGCAACGTGCCAGGTGGTCGAGTTGTATCATTGCGCTAAGCTTAAGTGCATTGACACCGCGAATGCGCCTTCGCGATTCGAAAGCGATCCTGAAGGCATTGCCTCAAAGTTTGAAGGAAAGCATACTGCGCAGTGTTGCAGAGCAGCCTAGACTGCAGTGCTCGGCTTCCTTTGCGCCCTTTTCACGTGATCCAGAACGCCGCCTGAACGGTTCTTATTGTTTATATTTTTTCGTTGCAGGAAGGTGTATTCGTCTCCCTAATAACGAAATCGAGTACTGATGAGCTTCTGTGCATTACAAGCCAGCGTATTTGCTAGCATTCTCAGAAACTTCAGGCTCGAATTCGCGAGAGATAATATAACTTGCTTGAAAATAACATAACCGAAAACAAATTCGCCATGCAGTTCTAGCTTGACACCTTGATTATATTAACGCAAAAACGGAACATAAATAACTTTTTTGCCAATAGTTTAATCACATTTTTAAATTAGATTATTTATTGTGAAGCGCCTAAATCAACGTAGCATGACATTGCTTTTGTTTCAATAGAACATAGAGTGCCTTGAAGTGATGTGCAAATTTGATGTATTTACAGAAAATAATCACAGAAATCTATTAGGAACAGAAAGTTCTTAATAGGTGGCATCTGAGAGAGTAAGAACAGAGTCGGAAGTGACAAAATAGAGCGTGGCTCATAATCTTACTTTCCTTTGAGCACCATAACCGTTAAAACCATTATCGGATTATCAGGCACACAGCAGTTGGGTGCCATATGGATTTGTTTAGAACGCGGTTAAATATGTGTAAATAAAATATTTTGCATGTTGTTTCCGTATAAAAGAGGCCGCCGCGGCAGAAATGGATCCCGCGAGAGCTGTACCTCTACAGCACGGCGCCATAAGCACTGGTACACTAGAAGGAGGTGACTCAACGACAAGCAACAGGCGTCAGGCTGCCACAAGTTCAGCGTTGCAGCCCGTTCTGAAGTGCACACGATAAAGAAGCCGCAGGCCGCTCCCCTGTATTGACCTACTTTTCCACACGTACCACCCGCGCTCCACTTGCCTCAAGTTCGAGGCATAATATTGTCTTTTTTCTCTCGTCGTCTGTCATCTTATCGCCAAGCTACACTCCATCCGTCTGGCAATCTTGATTGCTGTTGCGCCTTTGTAGTGCAAACTTAATACGCAATAGCGCTGAAAACTCCCGTTTCGTAGAAATTCCGGTGTGGGTGTTGGCGTCGTTGGTTGCGAGCGAAAAATCAACGTTGTTAGTGGCCCTAAAGGTCGAGATACACGGAAAAGACTGAAATAATAAGATTCTTCGTTTCCAGTGGGAATCAAACCCAGGATGTACATATACGTGGTAAGCAGGTGTTCTCCCACAGCACCACACTCGCGCTCAAACCTGTTTCGGAAAAAAAGAACCTATGCGATGTCATGTACACAGAGGAGTGTCCTCAACGCATGTAATAATGCCCGACAGAAGCCTGTCCCACCAGGTTCGAAATACGTGAATTGCGCAATGATTGGTTGGTTGGTTTAAAAGCCCACCAATCACAAAGCGCACAGACATAATTAATCATCATTATCACCACAGTGTGCATCTTCACAAGTTTTCGTGTTGTCTTACGGACGCAATTCGCAAAAGGAAGAATTATAGCGCAGTGGGCACTTTGCAACTGTTCATGGAATGGGTATTCCATGATAGTTTGAAGCGGCCAATTTTACACGCATAGACGTTCCTCTCCTTCCGGCACGTTTGAGGCACACTCCGGGAAGCGAAGCCAGGCTACCGACTGAGAAGGCAATGCGAATGGGGGCTGACTCTTGAAGGCGAAGCTTAACGGCCCTCCAAGCTTTTGCGCGCAAGAAAAAAGAAACGTATATACATCACTGCCACTGTAGATGCCCAGAAACACGGCGCCATTAGCAGAGCACTAGAAAACCAGGCTCTGACATCAAATGATCTGCGACCATTTTGCAAGGGATACCTTAAAGGGGCCCTGCAACACTTTTCCAAGTAGCCATAGAATGGATTCACTAAAGGAGCTTATTGCCTGACGAATTCACCGCCGCAAAATTTTTAGAATCCGTCCAGTATAAGCGGAGTTACAAAGATTTGTCGCACGCTGCAATCGCATTCTCTCTTCTCTCCTCCCGACGAAAGCGCTGGAAGCTAAGCAGGGAGGGATGGCACGGGGAAAGCAAATACGTCAAGCAGGTCCCGTGACCTTGAGCACTTTTTCCCTTTTTTCTTTCTTCGAATATGCGGCGTTTGAGTGCTACCGCGCGCGCAGGCGTGGACAAGTCACGGCCTCCCGCGGCGGCCCCAGTGAGGACCGAGCGCGCCATGCCCAAGTCAGCCAATGGCTGATACAATGGCTGTGACGAGTGATTTTTGAGCTTGTAACGTCGTTTGTCGAGAGAAGAGAAAGCAATTTTTAGCTGAATTTGAGAATTTATTGTGAATACCAGGCCACGTGCTGCGCTATAATATTAGGCTCGCGTGTTCTCGGGAAGCCTCGACTTCCGATCGGCAGCGTTTCCTGACCATGCTTAAAGAGTGTAGCAGGGTCCCTTCAAGAAAAGAAAGCTTCCCACTCATGCAGCTCGCTGAGTGCCTACACAAATCTGTACCATTTTAAACTTATATATGTCTACGGCAAGTGAGCGACCCTCTCCCACTTACAAAATGTTATGGCCGTGGTGAATTCTGCCGCTCTCTTTTGTACAAGGTAGGTGCCTTGATACTCGTCGAAGAAACGTGTCAGCGCAATATATATATATATATATATATATATATATATATATATATATATATATATATATATATATATATATATATATATATATATATATATATATTGTCACGCGCTAGGGCTCTAACAAAAGTACAAGCAGACGCGACGGGCAAGATGTCAGACAGGAAAGAACGTTCTCCGGCTGGCGCGGGTTTGTTTGTTGCCGGAGTTTTATGGCTCGTACCCACTCTGGGGGATTGGCCAAGAGAGCGTAGTGTTACCCTTGGACTACGTATATATATATATATATATATATATATATATATATATATATATATATATATATATATATATATATATATATATATATATATATATATATAATGTTCTGTAGGTGCGGTGCACATGTAGTCAAGAAATGAAGGAGCACACGTACGCACATCCGTCATTTTCATTAGTTACCGTCCCGGCCGGGGTGCGGCCTTCGCCAGAGTAAACTGAATTACAAGAGTGCAGCCTGTTTTATAGGCATCATCACGTGGGTAACACACGTCAATGTACAAAATTCACACAACAACAACAACGACAAAAAACTACAAAAACAAGAATGCGAATGTAATTCAGTAGGCTGGATCACGGGCATGAAGAAGCATTTATAAAGATTTCCGTTGACCACACTTGTCACGATGGTTCCACATGAAGGAACCAAACGACAGCGATTGTTGCATAATGAGAAACTTTTTGCAAATATTTTACACAGATTTCATTCAAGATATAACAAAAATGCGAACATCAAGACATCACATAAAGACGCGACACTTTTCCTACACCCTCGTTAATACCGGACAATAGGGTAGAAATATCGCGGATTTAAAGAGATTGCCGACCTTGGTGATCATGGTGTCATTTGAAGCCTGATTTTGTCAAACGAGTGACCTGGCAGTCGAACATGTTTAATCAGTGGAATATGTGGCAAAACTGTTAAAGTATGCTGTCTGATTGCTAAAACAGATACGAAATGATGTTTCTGTGTGACCGATGTATTGCATGTAAACACACTGAGCAGCATCCAAGTAAAGTGAATGATCCTAGTGCTGTCGCAGGTGAAGGTTCTGTTAATCTTAATTGAAAAATTAGATGCCGTGCTTTTAGCAGTCTTTGCAATGATCATATTGGAAGAAACTTTACGTCCTGTCTTATAACAGGGATGAAAACCAGCAGGAGCAATGGTTTTACTCTTGGAAGAAGTTGAAAAATCGCGCAGGTTGCTTTATCGACGATAAACCACTCTTGGCGATTCCGAAAAAAATGTTCTGAGAGCGATCGGCTTAAAAGCATTTTCGCGCAACCACCAAGTGTAGTTTATCATCGATCGAGGAACCTGCGCGGTATTGTAACTTCTATTGTATTGCAACGATAAAGCACGTACGCACGATGATTCCGCGAAAATGTTCTTAGACCAATCGGCTTAAGAACGATTTCACCGAACCACCAAGATCGGTTTAGATCCAGGGATCTGCGCGATAGTGTAACTTCTTCAAAGACTAAAGCCATTGCTCCTGCTCGTTGTCATCTCTGTAAAGTTTGCGCCACGGTGTGCGCTTATGGCCACTGCAACAATTGCTAAAAGTATAGTATCTAATTTTGCAGTCAAAATTAGATGGGGATGTAAGAAAGTGGGTCCCCAAGCTGCGTTGGGTAGGCTGCCCTTGTGTCCGGAGAAGCACAAAAGTTTGGGAGCTGGGTCAAACACAGGCGGCGTTGGCTCAAACGCACGGTACGCCACACGTCGCGAAATTAAAATGTTGCGCATGCTCTCTGGTGGCAACCAAGTTTCTTGAGTGCACATGGTCCTTGGGTCCCCAATCTTATGTTGAATTCCAATGGCAGATCTAGATCAACTTTTTCTGCTCTGAGTGGAGCAATCACATTCTAATGGCAGATTGGGAGCGTGAATTGCGCGTTCCAATGGCAGATTGAGAGCAACCGCACATAACGGATTGCTCCGTGGAGCAAGAATTCTTGCTCCGCCGAAATCGGCGGATTTCGCCGGAAGTTCGCGTGACGTATTCTGTGCGCCCGCATTTCATCCAGTCAGGTAGGATGTTTACAGTCGCGGGCAGCATGGACGACCAGTAAAACGCTTCGCCCCCTTCCTCCTCGCGCCCTCTCACGTCCCCTCGCAAGCTTTCGGTGTACCGACTGCTCCCGTCGAGGCGCACGCGTTCCAATCGCAGATTTAACGAGAGCAATCCCGCTCGGATCTGCGCGCTCCCTTCGAGATCCGGTCGGGCGCTCGCGATCTGCCATTGGAATTCAACATTAGAACATTCTATTAATTCTGGTGAGCGAGTGAACGAATACAGAGGGAGAAAGTGAGATGGAGAGAAAGAATGAGAAAGAGAGAAGTAAAAGAAAGAAAAGCAAAAATGAGAAAAAAACAAAAAAAAACACAAAGAAATGAACAGAGAAAGAGATAGAAAGGAACAGACACATGAACGAGATAGAAAAAAAAAACAGATATCGAGACAGAAAGAGAAAGAAAGGGAGAAAGAGACGGAAACAAAGAAATAGCGAGAGGGAAATGGAGAGAAATGTGGAAAGAGGGAGAGGGAAAGGGAAGAAATAGAAAAAAGAAGCATATAAAGAGCGAGATAGAGCCAGAAAGAAATAAAGAGAGAAAGAAAAGAATAGAAAGAAACAGAGACAAGAAAAAAACACCTGGCTTGCGCGAACAGTGCAACCAGGTGTTTCTATACCGGCTGGCAGCCAGTAAAGAACTATTTGCTTCTTCGCCTTCTCAAATCAGTAGCTAAAAAGGCCGACATAGAACGTAGTTACAGAAACTTCTTCCACACCGGCTCAGTGCTGCTTTTAGCGGTACGAGCCCATTTGGAAGGAGTGACTGCTAGAGTGGGTCGATGTTGATTATAAGACTAATACTAATATCATATTGTGTGGTGAATCATAAGTTCTTTCGATGCGGCTATATGAACTAAACTCACGTCGCCAGCTCACACATCTCAGAGAGCCCGCGCGCGCTACACAGATGATTGTTTTAGCATATACGTACTTCCGTAACCTAACTAAATGTAAAGTTTCGTAAGTGTTGAAAACAAAATAGAAGAATACTTCACGCTCGACATCTTGCAATACAAATTTTATACGACGTCCACCTAGCACGCCTAGTTTTTTCCAATGTGCCGCAGGTCTTCCCATTGCGTGGGCAGACGCTGTAGATTGTCGACAGTGTTTCCCAGTGCAGCTGTATAAGACAGTGGGTCACACTGTACAGTATTCCCAGTGCCTTTCAGGAAACTGGGCGGTACTGGTCACGCTGTAAAGTGTGTACGAGTGCCTCCAGCCCACTGTGAGACACTGGGACACACTGTACAGCATTTCCAGTGCCGTGCAGTGCGCTTAAACGCACTGAGAAGCACTTAAAACGATGTTCTTTCCTATAGGGATAATTTTACTTTCGTGTAGCACCAGCACCGTGTAAACCATTTTCTGATTATCACGCACACCGTTGTTGGGTGCCCTATCGAGTTGCTTAGGGCGCAGCTAAATGTATCGAAATGAGACAAGTTGCACATTGTTTCCGTCTGAACGAGGATGCCGCTGCAAAAATGAATTCCTTGAGAACTGTACCTCTGCAGCACGGCGCCATAAGCACTGGTATACCTACAGGTGATGACAGAACGTCATGCAAGAGGCGTCCGACAGCCACACGTGGCGCGTTGCAGCCCGAACTCAAGTGCACACGATAAGGAAAGGGGCAGGTCGCTTTCCTGTATTTACCTACCCTTGCTTCTATACGTCCCCCCTTACCCTCCACTTGCCACAACTTCCTAGGCATGAAATTGTCTTTATTCTCTCATCGTGTGTTATCTCATCGCGGGGAGCGCAAGGTCGATTCGTTTCGCAGTCTTGATCGCTGTTGCGCCTTTGTAGTGCAAACTAAAAACGCGATAGCGTTAGAAAGCCCGTTTCGC
>JALIZH010024611.1:0-52173 GCA_030522465.1 Rhipicephalus appendiculatus
CGTATAAGCGAAACTTAGAAAGCTACTTTAAATACAAGTAGTATAGAAACTTGTGCCGCCACTGCTGGAAAAACGAGATAGCATCCTGTGGGAGTCTTTGTACCATTGGCTCCAGTCGCTACGGTCCTGCATTTCGGAGAACGTTTCTTCTAAACACGCGTTATGTTATTGATGTCCACAGTCTGTGTTAATAAATTTCTCTAAACACATGCTGTTATAACGTAGCACATAATACCCTATGTCATCAACTATTTTTGAACGATTTCAAGCTCATCGCACTCACATAGTAGATTTCATAGTGCTCTAATTCGTCACCACACCCTCCTTTCTTTTTCAATGCGTTAGCGTGTCTATGCTGGCTCAACAATAAAATGTCCCGCCCACCACTCTAACCCTCTGTAACCTAAGACAAGCATCGCAACAAAGAATCAGATGAACTTGCTTGCCGGTGGTGTGGTTTGAACCCAGGCCTCCACGCTCACAAGGCGAGCGATTCGCTGAGGGGGGATGCTGTCCACCGCTAAAACATAGGCTTTTTACGCAGCACCATAGAGCTGGAACCACAACAGCGAGAAGGCTGTGTACCCTAGTGGGTGAATACAAAGGTGACTGCCAAACACTGATCGAAGCTCTTAGAGACAAATATATGGAAACTAAAGGTGATAGCGCCGAAGCGCTCAGCTGCGAGGGACCCACAAACGACTCCCCAGATGAGCCCATCACATCAACGGAATTATACGCAGCGGCACATGGCATCACACAAAACACAGCACCCGGAGAGGATGCCACAAACTACTTATTTATAAATTACGTCTACTTAAACCTGATCCCTGCCTTGTAATCTGGATTGAAAGTTTCCTTACTAACCGCCCTCAATTTGTATCCGCTAAATGAGCTAATTCCGAAGAATGTGCAGTATACATTCTGGAGAACCACAGGTATTTGATGCTCTTGTTCTTTTTAATCTGTATTAACGATTTCCCACCTTGTGTCTCTTCATAATTTCATCTGTCTGCCGATTATTGTCTAATCTTTCGTGAAATAACTGGACCTAACGACATTGCCCTTTTTCGATTTGACCTTAATGCTGTCCTTAAGTGGTGTAATACAAGGCTTATGGAATTGGACAGTAAAAAATGTAAATTTACGCGTATGTCTAGAAAAATGACTAGTTTACCTGTTTATAACCCAAATAACACATAACTAGACAGTGTAACTTCATACAAGTACCTCGGAGTCCATGCCAGTAACAACATAACATGGAATACTCAAATACGCTGGGTTGTTTGCAACAATAATCGCATGCTCGCATATCTTCGTCGTAACTTCACAAAGTCACCGTCATCTGTCAACCTAATGCTGTATGAAACAGTCGTTCGCGCTAAATTTGAATATGCCGCATCGTTTTGAGATCCATATGACAATAATTTGGTGCGTTCACCAGAAGTTGTACAAAATAAGTCTGTCCCCTTTATACTTTGTAATCGAAACGCGAGCACCACACTATTGAAAACTAACCTTAAATCACCTACGGTGGCGTCTCGTCGTACAATGCTCCGCTTAACACATTTTTAAGCACTCTCTCATCATTACTACCTACGTGATTTGTTAATACTTCCTTCTAATTGTGTCTCGCGCCGTTTCGATCATGTTCGTAAGGTTGGAAACCGTCATCTAAAACTGAATCACTCCGACATTCACACGTATCGGGCGCATCAAATGATTGGCATTACCTTGCCGACACTTGTAACAATTTCAGCTCATGACACATTTGTGACTCTGTTAAGTGATATTTTTGTAAAAAAAAATACAAAAAATAAAGCTTGTTGTATTTTGCATCTTAATAGCCATATTTGTATAAGTAACAACACTGCGCTGTTACCTGTTGTATTTTGCATTTTAAAAGCAATAATTTTATATTAAGAAACATTACACTGTTATTTTTCCTAATATGTATATTTCGGTTGTAAATTCAAGGTATACTCTGCCTATCATTAACTATTATTGTATAACCAGAGACATAATATTCCCTCTTTCAACTTACAATATTGTTTTTAATGTTTTACCGCTCCCCTCTGTAATTTCTGTTGACCCTGAGGTAATCATAAATAAAAATAAATAAAAATGAATAAATACCCAGGAAGGGTTAGAAGAGACACTAGTCATTTAAATACTATAGCGTAAAAAAAGATCGGCATCGGCAGCGTTCACAAGAAAAAGTAAAATAGTAAAAATCGGAATTCTAGCAGGAATCGAACTTATATGGCCCCTAAACAGCCTCTGAAAATACAAAAAAACGAGCGTTTTATTCTCTCCCGGCGTTTCTCATTCTCGCGGCACAATTCGTGGCGTCAATAGTTTGTTCACGTGCCGTCATCATTAAATAAACTCTTGATTGGTCAATATAAGAGAGATATCTGTTGTGAATTGTTTCGTTCTCTGATTTACCATGCAGTCGCATCCACGTTCTGCCTTGTGTTGCATGTCTGTCGTGCGCGATAAACTGATTTCACTTCGTTGTCTGCATTTGCGACTGCTCAAGCAGAGATAGCAGCGTGTAGTCGAAAAACGCGAAATCCTAACAGGCTCAACGCTTGGTGTTGACATTCCAAGTGTTTTATGAAGAAAAAAGTCTGAGTTTCGCCGCAAGGCCGAAGCGATGAATGCGATAGCAAGAAATTCGAATGTCACACGAAAATCGATGAGCAGCTCGGTACTTGCAGCTTCCCGCCGAAGCACTGAGAAGTACGCTCCTAAAGAGCACGCAAGCATACACAGGACAAGCGTGAACTAACAACTGGCACAGTGGTTACGCCTTTGTGTTTCAGCAACGCACTGCAAGTGTCCAGAGCGCAGAACCCGACGCTCTTAGATATTCCTTCTTCTTTTAAATTGCGCCGCGCGGAATGACCCTCTGCGTCTCTCGCCACGCTGTGGCGCTTGACGCAAGGTGTGCGCGGTGATTTTCTTTTAGATGCGAAGCAGCTCTTTGACTAGCCACTGTAACGCTGTCCCTCCGTGCGTCCGTACGAACGCGCCGCAACGCGCTCCCCTCGCCGCAGGTGTTGGAGCGGTGCCACATAGGTCACGGCGTTGACATCACACTCCCCTCGCAGTGCGCGCTGACGTCACTCTCTCCCTCGCCTACCGCGCGCTCACCGCAGCGCCCGCAGCTGCCGCCTCGTCCATTCGCCCGCAACACCTGCCGCTACCGCCGCTCGCTACACCGCCTACTCGTCGGTTCACGCGCAAAAAATTAACACCATCTTCCCAAAGGGAACCCCGATGGGATGCGAAGCAGCAGCGTTGCGCACGGGTGGCGTCACGGGTTGAACGGCGCTAACGCAGTTGCTGCGGTGAGCGCTGGAAGATTCGTTTGAAGCGATGGCTGGCGTAGGTCTTGTCGTTTCTTCAGAGTGGACACGGGCGCTGGACCGGAGCTGGCACGTTAGCGCCGTTCAACCCGTGACGCCACCCGTGCGCAACGCTGCTGCTTCGCATCCCAGCAGGGTTCCCTTTGGGAAGATGGTGTTATTTTTTTTCTTTCCACATAACGAGTGGGTACAGAAAGGGGACCCTTTTTCGTGCGCGTCTCAAGGGCAGTTTTCAGATTCAAAGAAAATGCAGGAGCGTTGCGTGATAGAAAACACGCTCAAGATCATCCGAGATCTGAACCGCCAGGGGTAAATGATGGACATCATTTACCCGTTAGCTTGCCGTTAGAATGCCGGCGCATGCACGGTGCGTGGCTGAGGGGTCTAACGCAGCACGCTGCGGAGCGAGTTGTCGATGGTTCGAATCCCCGGTCGGGGGGTACCGTGGAATTTTAAATGCGAAGCATTTCTTAGCGAACTTCGGCGACTTTGAGCGTATCTATCTAGCTATCTATCTATCTAGCCGCCTACGACTTTGTGCTCTCCTGGCCGTATCGTTGATGGGATTTATACCAAATTTGGTATGGCATAACATGACTGTATTACGAACATAAATGGCTGGTCATATCATGAAAATCATAACTAACTTGTCATGAAAAGTATGATTTACATGCCACGCTCATGGCGTGCTCACGGCCGTTTCGCTAGCTTGATATACACCAAAATTGGTATTGCGGGATGTGACTGTATAACGAACATTAATGACAAGCCGTAATATGGAAATCATGACATGTCATGTGCGACATGACTTGCATGCCACGCTCATGGCGCTCTCGCGGCCATTTCTTTAGCTTAATATACACCCAATTTGGGATTGCGTGACGTGATTGTATGACGAACATAAATGACAAGTGGTAATATGGAAATCATGACTTGTCATGTGCGACATGACTTGCATGCCACGCTCATGGCATGCTCACCGCCGTTTCGCTAGCTTGATATACACCAAAATTGGTATTGTGGGAGGTGACTGTATAACGAACATGAGTGGCAGGCGGTAACATGAAAATCTTGGCATGCATGTCATCCACAACGCCATTTTCATGCCACGCTCATGGTGCGCTTGCGTCCAGTTCGCTAGCTTGATATACACCAAAATTGGTATTGCGTGACGTGACTGTATGACGAACATAAATGACAGGTCCTAACATGTAAAACATCACATGCAAATTATGTAAAGCATGATTTGCTCCTTCCTGGCTGCTTCGCATTACATCGATTCCCACAGTGCATGGTATCTGCCGGCTTTTTTTCTTCTGATTTATTTTCAAATGCGAAGCATTTCTTAGCGAACTTCGGCGACTTTGAGCGTACCTATCTATCTAGCTATATCTATCTAGCCGCCTACGACTTTGTGCTCTCCTGGCCGTATCGTTAATGGGCTTTATACCAAATTTGTTATGGCATAACATGACTGTATGACGAACATAAATGGCTGGTCATATCATGGAAATCATGACTAACTTGTCATGAAAAGTATGATTTACATGCCACGCTCATGGAGCGCTCGCGGCAGTTTCGTTAGCTTCATATACACCAATTTAGGATTGAGTGACGTGACTGTATGACGAACATAAATGACAGGTGGAAATATGCAAATAATGATGTGCATGTCATGAACAACATGATTTACATGCCACGCTCATGGCGCGCTAGCGGCCGTTTCGTTAGCTTGATATACACCAAACTTGGTATTGAGTGACATGACTGTATGACGAACATAAACGACAAGTGGTAATATGGAAATCATGACATGTCATGTTCGACATGACTTGCATGCCACGCTCATGGTGCGCTCGCGGCTGTTTCGTTAGCTTGATATGCACCAAATTTGGTATTGAGTGACATGACTGTATGACGAACATAAATGACAAGTGGTAATATGGAAATATTACTTGTCATGTGCGGCGTGACTTGCATGCCACGCTCATGGCGCGCTAGCGGCCGTTTCGTTAGCATGATATGCACCAAATATGGGATTGAGCGACGCGACTGTATGATGAACATAAATGACAAGTGGTAATATGGAAATCATGACTTGTCATGTGCGACATGACTTGCATGCCACGCTCATGGTGCGCTCGCGGCTGTTTCGTTAGCTTGATATGCACCAAATTTGGTATTGAGTGACATGACTGTATCACGAGCATAAATGACAAGTGGTAATATGGAAATCATTGCTTGTCATGTGCGACATGACTTGCATGCCACGCTCATGACGTGCTCGCGGCCGTTTTGTTAGCTTGAGATACACCAAATTTGGTATTGAGTGGCATGACTGTATGACGAACATAAATGACAAGTGGTAATATGAAAATCATGACATGTCATGTGCGGCATGACTTGCATGCCACGCTCATGGCGCGCTCGAGGCCGTTTCGTTAGCTTGATATACACCAAATTTGGTATTGAGTGACATGACTGTATAACGAACATAAGTGACAGGGGGGTAACATGAAAATCTTAGCATGCATGTCATCTACAACGCCATTTGCAAAGCACGCTCATGGTGCGCTTGAGTCCAGTTCGCTAGCTTGATATACACCAAAATTGAAATTGCGCGACGTGACTGTATGATGAACATAAATGACAGGTCCTAACATGTAAAACATGACATGCAAATTATGTAAAACATGATTTGCTCCTTCCTGGCTACTTCGCATTACGTCGATTCCCACAGTGCGTGGGATCTGCCCGCTTTTTTTTTGTGCCTTATATATATAGACATACATATACATATCCGGAGCATGACGGCGACGGTGACGGCAAAAATCAGCCGAGAGTGTACATATAATTGCTATCGCAATAATAAATGGCAAGGAGGAAGGAAGGGTAGTGAAGGTAAGAAAGAAACTACTGTCTGGCCTTTGAACTCAGGGTGGTTTAGGGGCGCTTTAAGCATTCTGCGTGGCAGTCAGGTATTCTACTTTAGAGCCGGGCCAGGTCTTGAGACTGCTTTGGAAAAGGACACTATACGGGCGTAATGTCGCTGCAACGTCAATTGTAGTTGCAGGGCAGGCTATTTAATTTTATAATAAGTCAATAAGCATTACATATGTTCGCCTATGTAGAGGTGTCATGTCGGATTAACGTCAATTGTTGTTCTACTGTTGGCCCATCTATTAGAACAGCTTAATAAACGTTAAATTTGTATTCCTATGATTCAGCAATCTATTTTGGCTGGACCTGTGCGCCGCCACGCCGCACCGTCCCCGCCACCTGTTTTGCTCACGCCTCTCACGCCGTCACCGGAGTCCCAAGAAATATCACGGCACCGCCGCCGCCGCGCAAGAATTGCGGTGCGGCGTCATTTGTCATTTCTTTTCAAACAAACGGGGAATCTGGACATGAAATGCATCACGTCACCGGGGGAGCTGTTCACGATCACCGTGCTCTTGATGCGTCCATGTAATGAGTTTTCCGTTTCTGCCTCCACTGACTGGCTGGAGCTAGGCGAACAGTGGCCCTCTGTGTCGGTTCTTTTTTTGGAACGTCATTTTGACGTCATGAAGCTTTCACAGCTCTCGATTCAAATGAGAGGGACGGAATGCGCTTCAACGCAACGAATGCAGAGTACAGCGATCCACTTTTAGGCGCACATCTCGAAGGCCGCGCATGAACTCTGGTCGCGTTAGTCGTCGAACTATGTTTAATGCGGCTGCCCTTCAAATGTACTTGTGAAGGTCGGTATGCATTCCCTCCAGCGTTCTCAACCATCTGGGAGACGTTCATATGCAGTGCACTTAGTTGGGCCAGTTGGTTCTGCACGTCTATGAAGTGGATGCGCTTGAAAGACGAGGACGAAGAAGCCGTCTCTTCTTCGCCCTCGTCTTTCAAGCGCATCCACTTCATCAACTTCATATGCAAGTTCAGGCTTGTCAAGTGTGCCTAGGTGTCCCGTTTCGGTACATTCCGTCCACTTTCTTCTTATGCTGGTAATGTGCTGGCAAGTTCGGTGCGTCGACAGGGTCAAGAGGGCGATGACGTCACGGCTGACCGCTGTTTCGACTACCTGAATGCTCTCTACCGAATTGCACATCTTCATTAGATGAACTCGTCGAGAATACCTCCCCGGAGGTTGTTGTATCTTTCTCTCCTCGAGAAGTCTCTCGAGTGCTGCATGATCACAACGCTGCTGCGTCATAAAGTATTAAAGGGCGACGACCCAACTCGCTGGATAGTATATTCTTGGAGTATCGGACCTAGTACACTAAGCACAGCTAAATAAAATAGATATATAAGCAATTTATAATGACGCGTTAGCACACGTTTTTTTTTTTCTTTTACTCGAGTAACTCGATAAATAAACATAGAAGTAAAGACAAGAAGAAGCTTAGAATGAATGACAGCTGAGCTAATTGGTAGGTGTTCATGTTAAAAATACAGGACATTTCAACAAATACGCAAGCAAGAGAAAAGTGAAGAAAGTGAACAGTTATCTACACATACGGACTACCACGCGCCGGATTGATGGGTAACTCCTCTTTCCTAGGATTACACAGGACTCAGCATAGACACGCTAACACATTGAAAAAGAAAGGAGGGGGGGGGGCGACGAATTAGAGCACTATGAATTGTACTGTGTGATTTTGATAAGCTTGAAATCGCTTAAAAAAATGCCCCCCACCTCCTCGAAGGGAATCGTGAGGAAATGCGAATGCATTTCGCGCGCGCTTCACTCCATTTATATATGGTGGTTGTGGTTCGAAGAAGGAAAAGGCGCCTAATTTCTGCAGCCCGGTCGGGAGCACGGCGCAGCGCCTGTTTTTTTTTTTTTTTTTTTTTTTTTTTTTTTTTTTTTTTTTTTTTTTTTTATCGCGGTAGCTCCGCTGAGCTCCCGCGATGCGAGCGCCCTCACGCGCCAGAGCGCGCTCCTCCTCTCCACTTTGCTAGGGGCGAGGATAAGCGCGTGCGCCCGCAGCTTTTGCTATGGGAGAGAGAGTGAGAGCGGAGAGATAACACCTGCCGGCGCGCGGACACCTCCTCAACCTATCCTCCTCCCCGCGGACAACGCCGGCCAACGCCGGACAACGCCGGACAACGCCGGATGCCTGACATAGCCCGACTGTGAAATGCATTCGCATTTAAAAATCGTTGATGGTATAGGTTGTTATGCGCTACATTACGGGAGCGTCTACCCAACATGGAGGTCCCAGAACAACCGCGATTGGAGCCAATGGTACGAGGACTCCCAGAGGAAGATATTTCGTTTTACTAGCAGTGGCGGCACAAGTTTCTCCACTACTTATTTTTAAAGCAGCTTTCTAAACTTCAGTTATACGCCATTTTAGGGCACGATGAGGCAACCTCAGTAAAGCAAGCGTTGAGCTGTATAATAACAATTTGAATATGAGATAATGAAGTTTGTTTTAGCCTAATGGTGGAACTTAGAAGCGTCGCAGATGTAACTATTGCCTCTTAAAGGGCCCCTCACCAGGTCTGGGCATATTGAGCTGACGAGCGAAATGCATACAATAGGCGTTCGCGATCGCCCCTGCCAGAATTTGCAACGCTACGAGCCCCGGTAACAGGTCAAATTTCAAGCTGAGCGCCACTTGCCCTTCGTCTCGAGGGCGCGCGTCCTAAGATGGAGGGGATGACGTACGACAAAGGATAGCTCTACGTTTTCATTGGTGCTCTGACGTTGCGCACAGTAGCCCGTGACACTGCGAGAATTATTCGAGACCACATGCGTAATTTGTGTAATCTGTTGCTTGAATCGATGAATGAAAGTTGAGAGAAATAACAAATTCGGCAGATATCACGCCTTGTGGGAATCGGTTTCATGTGATGCAGTTAGAGATTCCTTGCTGCATCTTTTGGCTTTGAGCCAAGCGTTACGATGTGGATCGACGTGTAAGAGTAGTTCACATCGTGAGCTTACCATGCACATCGACTGTACTCGCGTTTAAAGGTTAAGTTACGGTTGGACTTACATCAGTGCCCTTGTTAGAGCATGGACCATAACGTGCACTTCATCGCAATTGATATTTCCCATACGAGGACCATTGGAGAGTATGTGCCCTAATGACGGCACGTGCATCACTGTAGTGGTGTCACGAAGTGCGCCAAAAAGAGGAGAAACGCCAGGAGAGAATAGGCAGCGTGCAGTCGAGTTTTCCAGTGCGACTGCAGTGCCTGAACGCACAACCTATATGATCAAAAAAGCAATATTCAGATGTGGCCGACCAAACTGGAAGGCGATGCGCGCGTCTCCCGCCCTGCATAAGTGGGCGGATTGTGGCCGGACTACAGGGAGGACGCTTGCGTGCGTCTGTTTTCTGCTTGCCCCTAGCGGGCAATGTCAGCGAACTTGAGACGGTCCGGTGCGAGTAACTCAAGCTCCCTCTGGTCAGTGGACCATGTCTATAGCGCACTGGTTCTATGTACGTTTAGAGGCTGTTAAGGGGCCATTTAAGAAACAGGGTGTGCAAACGCGGACACAAAAAAGTAGTCAAGACACCAGAATCGCCGCGAACAACTGAAAGATCGTGCAGCGGCGGAAAATAAGGTAGACACAAAAACACACCTGTGTAATCTCAGTAAAGAGGCGTTACCCATCAATCCGGCGCGTGGTAGTCTGTAGGTGTAGATAATTGTTCACTTTCTTCACTTTTCTCTTGCTTGCGTATTTGTTTAAGTTATCTATCTTTTTAACATGAACACCTACCAATTAGCTCAGCTATCGTTCATTCTAAGCTTCTTCTTGCCTTTACTTCTATGTTTATTTATCGAGTTACTCGACTAAAAAAAAATACGTGTACTATAACGCGTCATTATATATTGCTTATCTATTTTATTTATCTGCGCTTAGTGTGCTAGGTCCAAGAGTCCAAGAATATACTATCCAGCGAGTTGGGTCGTCACCCTTCAATACTTTATGATGCAGCTGTGTTGAGATCACGCAGTACTCGAGAGACTTCTCGAGGAGAGAAAGATACGACAACCTCCGGGGAGCTATTCTCGACGTGTTCATCTAATGAAGATGTGCAATTCGGTAGAGCGCATTCAGGTAGTCGAAACAGCGGTCAGCCGTGACGTCATCACCCTCTTGACCACGTCGACTAGTGATGCAGAACTATCGGAAAATTGACTATCGATAACATCGATAGTTTCTTTTGAACTATCGATAACATCGATAGTTTCTTTTGAACTATCGATATATTCTAAAGAAACTATCGATATATTCTAAAGAAACTATCGATATATTCTAAAGAAACTATCGATATATTCTAAAGAAACTATCGATAGTACGACTATCGATACTATGATCGATAGCGCAATCGATTGTACTGTCAGTAGTAGTAATGTCGGTAGTATTACTGCCGACATTACTACCAATAGTATCCATAGTGCTTTGAATAACTCTGCTGTTGGCTGCCGGGGATATTGCAAAAAAATATTTGCGGTAGCCTACTATCAGTAATACTCAGTTTACTTAATTTATGAGCAATTTTTTGGCGAAATAAGTATTCCGGCAGTGAAAATGCGGCAATATGTCCATAAATAAATACATATTCAAAAGTAAGCACTTGCACCTTACAATTAACAAACCTATTTCTCGATAGTTTAACTTCCAATTTACGAATGCGACACAAATTTGAAGCCGCACAGTACAGTCCATTGTAACTGTCTCGTTTCCTATGCACCTGAATAATTCAACTTAATTGTCATGTGTCAGCCAAAAATTATCGTGAAGGAGCGCAAGCATGTCAACATTCGTGACCTTCAGCCTGCTCCTCCTGCTCCACACACTCGGGGAATCAATTTAATGCTGCAATGAGTTCACGCGGTTGATTTTATACTAACGGTCGTAGTATAAAACTATCGATAATATCGATAGTATAAGCTATCGATAGTTTGTTTTAAGATCGATTGTTCGATGGTAAAAGATTACCTGGTGTCATCGAAGCAGTTCAGCCAAGAAGGTTTGACCATATCCGTAATTGTTGGCAGCTTTTCAAGCAAAGCTTGTGTTGACTGATTTGCGAAGCTCGCGTTCGAAAAAAAAAAACTCTCCTCATCCCCTACACCTGGCGCGCACCAAAGAAATAATAAATAAATTTTCTTTTCGGAGCTGGCGTTTGAACCTAGGCAACCCCGGTCCCAAAGTGAGTGGCTTGACCACTAGGCCACGCACTCCTTTTTTTGCGGGGTATTTATTAAAATGTGTATTAAAATGGACAATAAAAGAGAACAAATAATATTAAACAGAAGTACAATCACGTAGCGACAATTCATTGCAGACCACGCTGTGGTAGTCACGCGTTCATGCTTCCCCAATGTAAACTGAGCTTAAGCAAACGAATGCGTTCTACCAACGATCAAAAAAAAACAATTGGGAAACCGTACATTTGTTACGGGCGCATCATTAAAATATTTCGTGGTGGCGGACCAAAAGCGATCTGCTGCGCAACGCTATCAGGTCGGGATCAGGAATTTCGCATTTCAGGAAAATTCCGACCAAGAGGAAATTAAATTTTCAAACCGCGTTTCCGTGATCGCGTGATGCTCCCTTCATTGCGTTCTTCTAGGGACTGACGAACACTGGAAAGAACGCGAAAGAAGCCACGCCCATTCAGCTCGAAAACAGCGTTCCGGGGAAGGCCGCTATTTATAATAAAACTGAACGCTCACGTCAGGAGGGAGCATTGTGCAATACGAAAGAAAGAAAGAAAGAAAGAAAGAAAGAAAGAAAGAAAGAAAGAAAGAAAGAAAGAAAGAAAGAAAGAAAGAAAGAAAGAAAGGAAAAAGAAAGAAAGAAAGAAAGAAAGAAAGAAAGAAAGAAAGAAAGAAAGAAAGGAAAAGAAAGAAAGAAAGAAAGAAAGAAAGAAAGAAAGAAAGAAAGAAAGAAAGAAAGAAAGAAAGGAAAAGAAAGAAAGAAAGAAAGAAAGAAAGAAAGAAAGAAAGAAAGAAAGAAAGAAAGAAAGAAAGAAAGAAAGAAAGAAAGAAAGAAAGAAAGAAAGAAAGAAAGAAAGTGAATTGTCCAAGCTTGCACTAAGCCGCGCAAGCCTTGAAACATCGAAACTGGGCGATTCTGGAGACTAATCTGGTTGCTTGTAGGTTGTTTTTTAGGCCTTAGTTAGGTAACGCAGGTTGTTTCTAGGTTGCTTCTACGTCGTTGTTAGGGTTTAGTTAGGTGATGCTAGCTCGTTTCTTCGTTGGTTCTTAGCGCACAGAGGTTCGAGATGAGCCACAGACAGTCACAGACACGACACAGACACGTCGTCGTTGACGTAGGCCTTCCATCGCTTCGGGGTCTTCTCGACGCCGCCGTTGCCTTTCCCATTCCCTAGTAATCTCTGGTACGTGCTCGGGGTCTTCGGCTGGCCGACATATGTTAGCAGCCATATGTTGGGCTAATTGATGCCTTCTTCATTTTTGAGTGGACCCGTGGCGAGTAGTGTGATTTACCCAATTTCTGTGGCGCATACCCTTGTATGACGATGATAGTTTATTGGTACGGGGTGAGCAACGAACTCTTTGCTAAACGGCTTGGCTGTTAAAACAATAGGTCAGGTATGCCCACACCAAGCATCGCTTGCTGCCACTTCCCCGATGGGAGAAGAGCTCCTGAATTTTTTTTCGTGTTTCCTGCTTATTCTTGTGTATGTTTGTGCCGGGAAATTGATAAGCTGGCAATAGAGAAAAAAGGCAGTGTGTGTAGCCCAGTTTTTAAGACATTAGCTCGCGGAGTGTGGGATGAGAGGGGGAGCTCAAGACCAGCCCTTTCAACAAAGCTTTTTTAGGGGCGAAGCTTCTTATGCCGTGGGTCGTGCGTCCCTTGTTTGTAGTACGTAGTAGCCACCTGCGTGATGACGATGACGCTGCCATCACGGCACACCACATGGAATGTGGTGTGCCGTGATGATGATGACGATCGCGATGCTATACAACACATGGCATCGCGATATGGTCTCACATGCACATCGTTTGACCACATGCAACCAACCACCATCACGTCTTTGCCGTGGGTCGTGCGTCCCTTGTAGTTTGTAGTACGTAGTAGCCACCTGCGTAACCAGCAGTACCTCCCTGTGTGATGACGATGACGCTGCCATCACGGCACACCACATGGAATGTACCCACTATGCGTCATAACGATGACGCTGATGACGATGACGATCGCGATGCCATACAACACATGGCCTCGCGATATGGTCTCACATGCATATCGTTTGACCACATGCAACCAACCACCATTCGCGGTTTACCGATGAACCTCCGGAGCTTCGCCCACTCATCATCATTCACTCCGCGGATATGCTGTGATTTTTTTTTTTTTGCTGTATTCATGTATATTTTCTTGGCAGTGATCGCCTCATGTGATAGATCAGGCTTCTCAAACACTATTCAACGCTTTTGTGTTTGTTCCGCTGCGCTTGCTAAGATGCACAAGGTCTCAAACACGCGACATGCGGACCTTTCGCTGGCTGCGTGGCCCGCACATGGCCGCCTTTGCCTCATATTTTTCTTCCGTAATAATTCACGAGCTCGAGAGATGTGACCATTCTAAACCATTCTAGTCGTGATGAAACCCATGCGGTCGCCATGCGTTGTTAACATATCCGTGGAACAAAAAAACAACTATAATTCAAGATCGGTGTCCACATTTCCGTCATTCTGGATATCAGTATCGATATGTTTCTCGGCCTTCTTTCAAGTGGCAACGTTAGCTGCCATTCTTTTCAACATCACCTCCCCCCCTCCCCCCCCCCCCCCCCGCTTTAATCTTCACAGTCCCGAGTCCCGACCTTTGCAGGAGACGAAATTTTATGACTGCGGCTTGCTAGCTGAGGTGAGCTGGAGCCTACGTGACAGAGGAACGCACGTACGGACAGTTTTCTCGTTCGGTCGGCACAGAAATGCTTCCGAATTTTTAAAAGTATCATGCAATTCAAAGCAGTCGTAAAGACAATATAGCTGAGGAGAACATCTTCATGGCCGAGTTGGTATTGCTTACTGCGCGACTTATTGCCGCTAGTAAAGACGACACACACAAGAAAGACACAAAACACGATGGCATATGTCGTCGTGTTCGTGTCTTTCTTGTGCGTGTCATCTTTGGTAGCGGCAAAATGTCATGCAGTAGGTCGTACAGACCTAAGCCACGTCACTGGTCTCTTGCCGTTTTTCTCGAACAGTCAGTGAGCAACTCGAGCCAAATAACTTATTATAACCATCTGCATTGTTCAGTGGTTTTATGTTAAAAATGCTTGCCAGAAAGTTACTGCTCCAAGTAGTTGATGTAGCTGTGAATGAAACATTCTCGCCCTGTTTTCTTCATGAGTACGCACTCATCTGAGGGAAGCCAACAGCTGCGTTAGAAAGCATCTGCGCTACTTTGTACTTAAGCGGGATCACGCGCTGAATAAGTATATGACGCTGACGATGATGGTGACTATATACACTAGCGAAGCGGAGTGGTTAATACTGGGCTCACATAGCAGAAGCGTATGGCCCAATAAATTTCATTACGCATACTTGATGTCACGATGACGGAACTGCCATCGAAAAACCTCGTTTCTATTAATAGCAGCTATGTACAATGTAAGGTTTGGGGAAACCAGCTAGTCGGGGGGAGGATGTTGGCGTCGGTGCAAACGAACAATGCCACCACGGCAGGACGGCAAGTTGTGAGTCACCCCCCTTCTCGGCTGAGACTTGCCCCCGCGGGTGTAGTGGCTTGGACGCCAAGAATACGCAGATCAGGGCAAAACCAGGGACGGCACCCCGTCCTGCTAATTTAGCGACAAGTTCGGCGGCGGAACCTTTTGATGCGCCCGGTCGTACGAGCGTGGGACCCGTCACCTTCTCACGTCAGGGAAGGGACACCTCGGTGTCGCCTGTTAGGTGTGGTGGCCACGCCCCGGTAAGGAACTTGACCTGGGCGAGTGTGGGCGGCGCCGTCCGAAGTGGCGTGCGCCCTTTGTTTTGGGCAAGGCAAGTTTGGGAGCCGTATCCCCATCGACGGATCGGGGAGAAAAAAGGCTCAGTCTGGTTTGAGCGGCGACACTGCTAGGCAGTGCTCGGGTCTCCCGAGGTGACGATGTCGTATGTAGCCGACCAGATTGTGTAAATACTTGTAAATAAGTTTTCTTCTCTTTTGTAACCACTACTGTACATTAAAAACCATTCGAAAATCTCCAAGCCTCTGCTCCCAAGTCGTCGCAAAGACCGTCTCCAACGGGGCACTTCGAGTGCGGAATTCACCTGCCTGGTTGTCAGCCTCTGGCTGAATCGCGGGTCCTCGGACCGCGGGTAAAGAACCCAACTTTACTTACAACTACAACTTTCTTTGTTTTCTTGGTTTACGGCTTGCTTCACCTGAACTCTACGTAATATTCCAGTAATTATACTTATAAATTTACTGTGCAAATTACCCACCCGCCGTAGCTCAGCATTATGTACGGCACACGCAATATGGAACAAGAAACAGAAAAACGATGTTGGAAACATCAAAACGTACTACAATGCTTAAGCAGAATATGAGATCAAGCCAGAACATAGTGAGCTAACGCGAAGGTGATGATGGAATATTTCTTGATCATTTTGTTTTTATTTGTGTTTATGTATTTATTGTTTGTAAAATCCAAGTTCTGGTTGACTTGTTTGCGAGATGTTGCCAATGCGTGTCGGAATCACGGCCTTTTTTCCGCGTTGTTGAAAAATTCTTGTCACGTATATTCCTGTTGATTTCTTGTCTTGTAGTTTAAGCAACCTCTCGTGTTTGTGGACGAAGAAAGTAAATTTTGATGGCTCGTTTCTTTTTTTTTTTGACACAGCGTTAATAAAAATCAGGAGGTAATGAAGCCAAGAAAAGTATAGGGGTTGTTAACTGTACTGTTTTAAGCGTATTGCAGCAGTTGCGATCATCCCCAGGATTTGGGGACACCTGTACGTGGCGCCATCTCTCGGCGGCAGCAACGGCGTCCTGCCATAACTGAATGGGAAATAGGCGAAAAAAATCATATGTTTTGAAATAAGCTAGTTATCAAACACGACTCCGGGATCCATAAAGCAGAGAGCTACCGGGCCATTTTGGTGAAACTTCAGTATCGCACTACAAAACGTGTGGCTTGCCAAGACAATTGAACACGGCCCATTGGAAATACATGCGACCCCATTGTAAAATATGAAACACTCTAGGGAACCCACGCGGTTTGTAGTGCGAGACTTTAACTTTACCAAAATGTTCAAATAAGCCTCTGCTGTATATAACCGGGAGTCGTTTTTGATAACTAGCTTTTTTTTCGTCAGATATGATTTTTTTCGCGTATTTTTCATTCAGTTACGGCAGGACGCCGCTGTCGCCGACGAGAGATGGCGCTACATGCAAATGTCCCCAAATCCTGGTCATGAGTGATGTGAAGAAAGTAAAGTGGACGAAAAGATAACTTGCCGCCGGCAGAGACCGAACCTGCAACGTTCGGATGTTGTTTACATTCGTTTTTTTGACAGCGAAGCTGTTTTTGATCGAGGTTTGCATGTCCGGGTACCATCGTAGATCGCAGATCGTAAAGGGATTCCCCACAGAAAGTGGGTAAATCCCACTACAGATATGTGCCATTCGTCCCACCTTTCCCACTACTCCCACAACTCTCCACTACGCCCGCCACTGCTCCCACTTCAGTCACCCTCTACATGCCACGTCATTCCCACTTCATCCAACCCCACTTCACGCCACTAGCTTCGCTCTGTTTCATCAGTGTCCGCCAGGCGGAGCTGGCTAACTTTTTTATTACTGCTGTAGCAAAACGTGCGCAAAAACGCACCTAAGCTTCGGCTGTTCACCCAAACACTTCTTGTGTAGTCTGCATAGGCGTGCGCACGGGGGGCGCCAAGCCAGCCTATACATTGTAGGCGGGGGGGCGACAGGGGGGCGCAAAGTCAGCCCCATACATTGACATAATAGGGAGGGGGGGGGGCGCTGCGACGAACCTTCGCCCCCCGAAGGGGCACCCTGCGCACGCTTGTAGTCTGTATGTATAAGTAAAACACATTTCGCTCTCTTTCCACAGGCTCGTCGCCTCCACTGCTGCAGTCTTGGCGAAATGAGTATCGACACCTGGACGCAACCTCAAACCTGTGGAAGCAGAGGAAGTGCCTTTCTCCGTTAACACTTCAAATGACGGCCAGCGCATGGGTGCGATGAGCGATGCGGTGACGTCAAGGACATACTGTCCGTCCTCTGTCGGAAAACGAAATATACGCGAATAAAGCCACGGAATACGTCTCAGGATGGGCGTCTTTCTCGGCAAAGCCCGCGAAATCCAACATAACTTGTTGGGCGGTTAGTTGGCCATCGTAATACCGATAGTGATGTTCCGTCTTGTGCGCTCTCCTTCTGACTACGTACGCTTGAATGGCTTCCCCATCTTCGATGCATATTTTTTCCCGCTCAATGTAGCCAGACAGTCTGAGAAGTGGTCAAAACTTCTTTCCTTTCCCTTAACAAATGTTTGTCTATTTCGCGCTTCACGAGTCTAATCAAAGCAGAATGCTATTGTTAATTATAGGGTATCATTTATCTCTGTGCAAATTTCGGGGAAATTCATATCAGTCAGGCCCCATCACTTTGTCTTTAGGATAGAAAATGTTATCAGTTAACTGCTTATCCAGGACTCACCACATCATATGGTAAGCGAATGTACTGTAGAAAGACGGAATGATTATCGTTACGGAGTGTTCCGGATACTCGGGCCTAGTTCGATGGTTGCAGTAACAAAAATTTTTTTGTCATGCAAGTTATCGCATGCTCTACAAATCCAAGTCAAGCGAACAAGCGAGTGCGCAAAGTAGATAGCACTAACAATGGTCGGTCATTTGTACTCGACTGTGCATATCACGCAGTTCTGCGAAATATGAACGAAACTTACAGGCACTGACCAAACTCAGATGAATAATTCGTGCAAACACAAACCATTGCCCCTTACTGAAGTGGACCATGGAGTTGTGCCGCTGGCATTCGAGGTCCTGCTTTCGGGGGCAGCCGCCATAGCTGGACTTCATTGTGCGAAACAGTACCGGCACACAACTAACCACTACGGAAGCGGAGCACGGATTGAACTCCGGAACATTTATTCGCCTGTGTTTCCCTTGTTTCTATGTCGTGGTTATCTGTTCTTTTGTGCTCTTTTCGTGTGATTGTGTCATATTTTACGCTATTTTCTGTTCTTTCATTGTTACTATCTGATTTGTGTTGCGATTATTATCCATTTTCTGTTCTGCGGTCTCCCTTCTACTGTTTTTATACTTTCTTGCTGCTCCCAGCACGGGGCGTCCAACTTCTGGTGCAGGCGTTTCGCCTTCGCTTCTCTCTTCCGTCGATCTACGCTGGAATTTCGCTGCCGCTGCGCTGGCTCGGACACAAAAATTAGGCCTTCAGTGACGCTGGCGTTCACGGGAAAGCAAGCGCTGGCATTGCAGACGTGCTCGGCAAAGGCGGGATCTGACTGACGCCAACGCGAGACATGAGACAGCGACAGGGTGGACCCTTAAACTGCTCCGCAGTTAAAAAAAAAAAAAAAAAGTTCGGCAGTACGTTCCACTCTTTAACGCTTGAAGGCGAAGGCCTGCTGTGACTTTGGCAATGCATTTAGTGATACATTCGGGCAGCATACTTCATGCAATACATAACGAGCTGGAGTGTACAGGGCACGCATTAAATCACCTCGACTTTCTAAGTCAACTGCATTGTTCCTCACCCGCTGTAGTTTTCTGCAGCTCACGTGGTGTTGCACAAACTCCGCTGTCGTTCCACCTTTCACCAAGCGACGATGCCACGTGATGACGACGTCAAAAGTGACTGCTATGTGTGACATCATTATGACCACACGTGGCGGCGTCACAGCATAACGTTCACCAGTGTCGCACGTCGCGTAGGTTACTGCACCACTGCATTTGCCTGCCGTGATTCGCTCAAGGGGTCGCTCACTGAAACGCTTGAGGCAAAATCCTGTAATGATCGCGCGTCGAGCAATAAAAACAACTGCGCAGACACATTCGTGTTTAATCACTGCGCCCCTCCATACAGAATGAAACGAGCAAGTGAAGTCATGCAGAAGCTTCCTACTAATTAATGGTTCTATAGCGCCTAGCATTCATACCACTGCAGAGTGTTTTCCTGTAGAGAGATTACGTTCAGCCAGACGCGGGCACTCTTAGCCAGTGTTGTACACGTTCCTCTAAAACAGGAACGAAAGCTCGTTCCTCGTTCCTTCACAATTTCGGAACGAGTTCCCGTTACAAGTTCCTCAAATGCAAAAGGAACTCGTTACAGTTACATTTCCAAAATTGGAACGTGTCGTTACATTAACGTTACAATTCACTTTTTATTAAATATATAGTGTCGGATTAATCCTGGGCAAAATAAAGTGAGCATTTTAAAGCTTCCATCGAGCTACATATATCAAACGAATTTAACATTGCCGACAGCAAGTTATACATAGGTTAAGAAATTTAAATAAACGCTCCTAGAGAATTTTTTTCGAGAACACCGGCCTTACTACATACATGTAACTGCAACTTTCGTGCTCGTCTATTTCAAGTCCAACACATGTGGCACTTTCCAACGTCGGTCTTCAAAGGCGCAGTCAGGATACTGCACTTAACATATTCAAATAGAAATCTTCACCAATGCGCCAATATAATTGAATTTCTTGCACAGGAAATCGCATCAAAAGGGACAATACCTACGTGTTTAATGAGTGCTGATTCAATATTTCAGTGTGAGCAGAAAATAATGTTCAGGATACTCATTTGCACCGTAGTAAAGCCCCCCGGTTCACAGTCAGCGAACATATTTCTGTATATTTCGTCCTCTGTCTTTCTATCTTTTGCTCTCTTTCTTGCCTTTCGTGCTCTTATTTTTTCTTTCTCTTTCTTTATATATTTTTCGCTATCTCTCTCTCTCTCTGTCTCTCTGTGTATGTTCGCTGGCCTTCCATTTTTTTCCTTTTTCTCTGTCTCTATACTCGTTTTCCCTCATCCCTTCGCTCCTCCTCACCATCACTTCTTCCCACCCCCCTTGATGTACTGTACTATACAAAGATATCCCATACTCTTCTAGCGTTCGAGCATGTTGCAGAAAGACGCATAGCCAGTAATTTCCCCAACATCCTACCTCATTAGTATATGGCCACTAAGCTAAGAGATGTAGTATACGAGCAAATGGAAAGTCAGCCAGAGTTGTATATTGCATTGGTGAGGTGTTTATCTTTACCACCGTTCTAGTGTAGAATGGGAAATGACAGTTATTTGATGTATTCGCTCAGAGATGAATGCTAATTCTTCAGTACTATGTGTTTGTCGTTGGGTCATGATACGAGCAAAGTGAACATATTAGTTCCCTGTCTGTATTGAATTGCTTCAAAGTGGCATGCCTATGTTTAATAAATACCAAGAAAAAAAACTAGATAGCCGAGTGGTTAGAACGCTCGCCTTCAGATCGTGGATAGACGGTGTCGAATCTCGCTTCGCCGAAAACTTTTGCTGGTATTCGTAGCCAAGAATTCATCTCTTTCCCTATATCCCTTCCTCTCGCTCTCTCTCCGTACTCGTTCTCTCGCCCCATTTGAGTTATTGCATCCTGCGCCGGACAAATCAGCGCCCGTGATCGGGGAGAGAAGCAGAAGAGGATGGCGTTGACGAGGAGAGTGCGTACCGGTTCATGATGATGATAATTTTCTTTCTACGCACATGGAAACCTCGAGCATAACCTGATTAGACCTTTCTTTTCAATTTATAGCACTTACCAACATAGCTCGGCACACTCACTCATGAGTGCACTCAACTCACACTCACTCACACTCATTTGAACGTGGTGAGTTGAGTATGAGTGAGTACTCATGCGTGTGAGTGGACGTGAGTGTGAACGTGAGTGAGAACTCATGAGTGTGAGTGGTCGTGAGTGTGAACGTGAGTGAGTACTCATGAGTGTGAGTGGACGTGAGTGTGAGTGGACGTGAGTGTGAACGTGAGTGAGTGCGAAGGCTGAAAAAATTGTGGTGAGTGAGTTTGAGTGAGTACTCCCTTAAAGTGCCGACCTATGGAGCTCGGCACACTCACTCATGAGTGCAATGATCAATAAATTCTGAGCGCACAAACAGACGAGGACAAAAAACACGCATGACACACAGGCGCTAACTTTCAACACTTTATTGAAGCCAGGGGGGACAGAATATATAAGGGCACACGTGACCTTACATGACGCCGGCGCAGGAGACATAAAATAAGACATGATCAATGACGTCGCAGGTAACATAATTCTTTGGACGATAGAGCGATCGACGGCTTGGCCACACATTTATCTCCTAAACTATCTATCTTTTCCGCCTCGATTATTTCCCGCACGAGTTTACTTTTGCTCCTTTTTAGAATGGTGCACTTATTAAATATTGGCAGGCACTTCTTTTCCACACAGAGATCTACATTGCGATCGGCAGTCCCCCCTGGCTTCAATAAAGTGTTGAAAGTTAGCGCCTGTGTGTCATGCGTGTTTTTTGTCCTCGTCTGTTTGTGCGCTCAGAATTTATTGATCATGGCATACCAACACGCCCAAACCGCCACAATCATGAGTGCACTCAACTCACACTCACTCACTCATTTGAACGTGGTGAGTTGAGTATGAGTGAGTACTCATGAGTGTGAGTGGACGTGAGTGTGAACGTGAGTGAGTACTCATGAGTGTGAGTGGAGGTGAGTGTGAACGTGAGTGAGTACTCATGAGTGTGAGTGGACGTGAGTGTGAACGTGAGTGAGTGCGAAGGCTGAAAAAATTGTGGTGAGTGAGTTTGAGTGAGTACTCCCTTAAAGTGCCGACCTATGCTTACCAATAAGCTGCCTAAGCTTGTCAATAGATACTATTAACTGAAACATGAGAGTGTAAAAGATCAACTGTTCCTCCCGCACGTGGTCCGTCTCGGCGTCTTTCGAGTCCCTGTGCCGCCGCAGGGCGCTCTGAAGTAAAAACCAGGATGCGTCGTAGTCACGTGATAAGCGAGCGCTACATTTTCGCGCCTCGCACGGTCGCCCATTCGCCCTGTTCTGCCTGATGCGCTGCGTGCGTGGGCCTGTTGAATGCCGTGGAACGTTTACAGAAGGAACGCCGTTCCCTCTACCGTTCCTGCTTAAACGTAACGAGTTACCGTTACAGTTCCACCGATCCTGAATGGAACAGGTGGCGTTCCTCCGTTCCTGCCAAAAGGAACTAGTTCCTGGAACGTCGTTCCTTGGAACGCCGTTCCGTACAACACTGCTCTTAGCACATAACGTTGATTATATTTGCTCCGTGATCGGCACACTTCGATGTGGCACATTTCAGTTCCGCAATGAACCATTCCAACTGGCACAGGTTACCACGCTTCTGATATGGCTGTGCCTGCACGGTGCGTACACCGGAAAGAATGGGCCGATTCTGAAAGTAGCTTAATGGTGACCTGCACCTAACTCGTGAGCGACCGAACAAGCAGGTACACCGAAACACACACATTGGGAAGGAGGCATATATAAACTGTGCTCCTAATGATCTATATTCACTGCACAGAGGATATTAAAGGTAACGTTTCTTCTCTTCGTGCATAAAGACGCGAAAAATGGAGTCCATAAAAGCGGCGTACCTATAAGAAGCGGTGCCACTTTCGTTGGTGCACCGACTCCACCCTCACTGCTATGATTACGATACTACCGGAATGAATTAATTGCATAAATATAAAATTTGATCAGAACAATAACAAAAAAATTAAGGTTACGCTAGCAGTGTAAAACTTAAGTAGCAGCGAAGCTGCTCGGTCTTAGGGGCTTAACGTGGCCTTTTTGGCTGATGGGTTCTTCTCGTTTTCTTGTTTATTTCTCACTTTCCTTTGGCGTAGACAGAAGTGTCGAACCGTAGCCTATCGCAGACCTTGCAAAAATATCAAAACTCCAGCGCCAGAAACTAACGTGCCTACCTGTAATCGGCTCGCGCCACGCAGGGCAAACTCGGCGCGGCGGCTGCGTGGGCTGTCTCCGTCAGTGGGCGCGGCTAGGCGAACGGCGTGGAGGGTTTTTTGCAGACGGCGGACGTTTTACCTCGAGCTTTAAAAGATTCGCTCTTAAAAATCAGCCCAGCTTCACTCACTTAACGTCGCGATGGCTGACGAAACAGCGAAGCCTTCACCGGCGCATCGTGTTCCCTCGATTTGAACTCGAAGTCCGACGCAAGCCGTTCACGTGTAACCCCGGTTTCTTTCGCTCGAAGCTGTGAATCTTCTAGCCTCCGCTTGCGCTTGGCCTCGGCGTCTTTTGTGACTACTTCTGGATGAAAACAACGTCGTCGTTGCCATTCACGCGCCAATTCCCGCTGACGCTCCCGACGGGCTGCTTCATCTTGTAGAGAGTGCACGGCTTTACCCATCACCGAACATTCGAGAAAGACCGCCGGGCTTCTGGATCAGATGCGTTTGCCTCCTGCCGGAAAACGGATACCGATTTTGCACGTATTGTATAGTAGGCAGTCCGCGGGACGTTCAGGCTACTTATGGACAGCTTCTTGATTTTTTAGTGGGGCTTACCCGATTTCTGTGGCACATGCCGGCTAGGAGCTGCGAGCCGCGTTACGCCGATCGTCCCGGGAAAACCTCAACGACAAATACCTTTGCTGTTAATAAATGTATTTTTTTATTATTAAATGTGTTTAAGGAGAGCTTGGTGTCTAGATATGGCTCCGGCCGCTCCTTTTCCCTTGCATAATAATTTGCGTCATGAAGTTGTAAGCAACTATAAAGTAATGCAAGATTCACGCGCGAAAAATGTCCGTGCAGAAAAGCCCACGCGTCAACAACAATGTTCATACACATGAAACATAAGAAACGTTCGCACCTTACAGAAGAGTTCATCTTACAGCTCTTTAGAGAGGGTGATCACACAACAGTTGCTGGGCACTTGCCCGCATTTTAAACACAGCTATCATAAAACACGAGAAGTCTTCCTCCCTCAATCAAGGCACGAGCACTTCGATGTGCAAACCTCGCTCACACCTGTGCATCGCTACCAGTATGGCGCTATCAAGGTGGGTTACCCTTTTTTGTCTCTCTTGCTGCGCAGTCGATGTAATGCGCCACTCCTCTCGACCTTGTCTGCGTTATTTATTGATTTTTAACGGCAAAACTGTTCTTAGTCGAGGCTTTGATGTCCGGAGGGCCGTCTTATAGATCGGAAACGGGTGGGTGCCACTGCTCACGACACCCACCACTCACCACTACTCCGGCTACTCCTGCCACTTCATTCCCCCCGCTTCATTCTACTTCGTCGCGCTTACTTCAAATCCCATTTAATTCAAATCCCACTTCATTCAACCAGCTAAGATAACTAGCGAAGCGAAGGCTTCTTTGTAAGCCTAAAGCTTCGCTCTTTCATCAGTGTCCGCTACGCACAGCTGGTTGATATTTTTTTTCCTTTTTTTCGCTTTTGTCAGCCCAATCGGACGTAGATTGCACAAAATGGTTTTTACTAAATAACGTGGCACCGACAATTCGGAAGGAGGTGGACACCTGGGCAAAAAAATGCGCAACATAGAGATGGCTGACGTATAATCATAAAAAGTTAAACTTCTACGTCGCATAGCTGCTGCGTTGAGTGTAGATTTATTTATTTATTTATTTATTTATTTATTTATTTATTTATTCATTTATTTATTTATTTATTTATTTATTTACTTTTTAATTATTTTGTTAATTCATCCATTTGGTCACTTGAAACTACTCGAAATACGTCCCTTTGGCAATATAAATAATAACCGGAAAAATGTAAACAAGAAATTAAAGTAACATCAGAAGCCCACACAAATGCTTTTCACGTTCTCCTTTATATTACGCTATAAGCATTATCTAAGAGGGAAGACAAAAAAAAAATAAACATGTTCACTCAGTTGAAGTCACGCGTATCTTTCTATCCATAGGAAAAAAAAAATCTCCACCCGTTCCGTCGCTATGTCGTGGGCCCTCTGGACTCCTCTCAATATCAGTTCCTCAGGACTCAAATAAAGTTCTTGTCATGTCATGTCATGTCCACCCGTTCCGAAGTCACGTGAACGCATTGACATTAATCTAAGTCGAATGCGACGCAAACATGACACTCTTCTCGTTTTCTTGTTTATTTCTCACTCGAGATAATGTCTCGCGTCCTTTCAGCCGTCACTTATGTGCTGGACCACACGGCGATGTAATTCATGGGCCTAATTCACATAAATTTCTGTCTGCGTGCTCTTTTTTCATGAAGGGCCAACTGCTCGCAGCTTTCGGTGAAACGTGCTTTATTTGGTTGTTTATTGGTTGTCCGAAAAAAAAAAATGAGTGAATCACCTTCGTTGTATGTCCCCTCCACCATAGTATATAACAGAAGCGTGGACGAAGAGCTTTCCGCGAATGCCGTTGTAAAAAAAAAAAAAAAAAAAAAAAAAAAAAAAAGAAAAGAAAGAAACACAGAAAGAAATCCCCCGAGGCAGCCAAACAGCTGTGCCGAGTATTGCGAAATTCGAGCCAGAAAAGGAACGCTCCTCTTACGAAATCTCTGCAACAACAAACGGGCGTTGAGTGAAAAGTAAGCTTGTTAGATTGAAAAACTTGGCTCATTCCAAGTCTTCTCCTGTGTTCCTTGTAACGGTCCCACTCTTCGAAAAATTCCGGACTGTCCGAGGTTTATCACCGAGGTGGTCTTGATCTGCCGCAGGAGCCGACGCCTACACTGCCTCCATAAAACCACAGAATTTTGCTGCTTAGAATAAAAACAAAAAGCAAGCCATCATTCGTCGAACTGTTTTCCTGTTGTACCACTTCTTCTGTCTGACACAGCGTTTCCGTGTTTTGTTTTGTTTTGTTTTTGCAACAAACATATATTAAATCCTTTTTTCTATCGAAAGCAATCCACAAATCCGCATGGCCTATAAGAATATCATCACCAGCATCCTAAAATAACCAGCTTACCCAAAAAGAAATCCTTTTGGATTATTGAAGAAATTATTGACTTTTGGTTTATTGACGTGCGACACGTGTGTGTAGTGACAATCACAAGCGACACGCGTTGCAGTTCTTTTAACAACGAAGCTGTCCATGGTCAAGCCTGTCATGTCCAGGATACGTGGTAACGCTTGTGGCCATCATAAACGGGTATGAGCCATATACATTGGGTAAATCCCACTGCACACAACTGGCCCACGAAAAATGAAGACAACAGTTAGCCCTCAAATCTCTGCGGCCTATTAAAAAACTACCATCATCATAAACGCGTATGTGCCACAGAAATTGGACAAAACCCACTGCACACAAGTTACACTAAAAAAAATGCCCCCACCTCCCCGAAGGGAATCGTGAGGAAATGTGAATGCATTTCGCGCGCGCTTCACTCCATTTATATATGGTGGTTGTGGTTCGAAGAAGGAAAAGGCGCCTAATTTCAGCAGCCCGGTCGGGAGCACGGCGCAGCGCCTGTCTTTTTTCTTTTTTTTTCTTTTCTTTCCTTTTTTATATATATATACGTGCGAGCAAGCGGACGGGAGAGTGGGGCGCAGGGAGGAGAGAGAGCGAACGGCGAGAGAAGGAGCGGCGAAGCACTGCACCTACCCTCTCCTACACTCTCTCCACACACGTGGGAGCTCCGCCGAGCTCCCGCGATGCGAGCGCCCTCACACACCAGAGCGCGCTCCTCCTCTCCAGCTGTTGCTATGGGAGAGGGAGTGAGAGCGGAGAGATGCGGACACCGACGGACGCCTGACATGCCCCGACTAAGAAATGGATTCGCATTTAAAAGGAAGACGGCAAAAGTTAGCCCAACACATGGTGTGCGCGTTACCATAGTCATACCACTTTTACGTGATATTTCGTGGTTATAAGAGGTGGTGGCTATAGTACCACCTCAAACCTTCACAAAGAGTTTAATAAAGAGAACTGATACAACATATCTGAAATACTTGCAAAACATCAGAAAAACGTTCAACCTGACGAAGGGAACGCCACCAGCCTCGCTGTTTAACTACAGTTACTGAAGCGCCATCTTCACACAAGAGCGCTGAGCAGTAATTAAAAGCGTAACGCTCGGCTACATCGTGAGAAAGTCTTCGGTTTGCTTTAAATGTCGGTACTCTGTGAATATCATTTATGGTAGCATGCCTAAAGCAGCGTCGATCACTTCTTTTCCAACGAGTATGCGGACTTCCGCATTACCGTGTATTGGCCTTACGGCTCCGAACGTCTTGGGCATATGAGGCCTCTGAATGGTGTTAACTACGTGGAGCGGGACGGCAGTTTCTCATCTGCGGTAATCGCTTGCGGCCATCTTTGAGGCCAACAGACTTGCGAAACAGCTCTTGCAACTTTTCTTTACGCAGCTAACTGCTGTTTATCGTCACATTCTCAAACAGCCTCAACGCAGTGAATTTTTTTCACTGTCTATTTTCCGTTATCGCGACATATAATGAACGTATGACACTGAAGAATAATAATACAACTACACACTCGTTATCCACAATTATATGCTAGTGCGCATGACGAACAGAAAGTTTTCGAGTGCTTACTAAAATTTATTCGTGTAATAATTTCAAGCATAAAATTTTAGTTGACGGGGTTTAACATTCCAAAGCCACGATACGATTATGAAAGATGCCGTAGTGGAGGGCTCCGGAAATTTTCAGCAACCTCGGGTTCTTTTACGTCCACATAAATTCAAGTACACGTGCCTCGAGCATCGAAAATGCGGCCACCGCGGCCGGGATTCGATCCCGCGACCCGCGGCTAAGCAGTCGAGCACAATAACCACTAGACCACCGTGGCGGATCAAGCTACGAAAACAGTCACTGAAACTAAGAAGATACACTTTGCAGGACAGCACTGGCGTATTTATGTAAAGCCTGTCATATGCATGTCATATTTACCCATCATGATGAAAGAAGGAAAAAAGGAAAATGATTGACGAAAAAAACGTCGCTGGAGCCGAAATAGGGCTCCAGTGACATTTCTTTAGCCAAGAATTGAAGGACACTTTGTACGTTAAAGCTTGTGGCCATTCAACTGACTAGTTCACGCCCCGACGGACATAAATAAAGTTTCTCCATACCATTCAACTGACTATGCCATGTCTTTCTTCTTTTACACTCTCAGTGGGATGGCACACAAACGGAATGTGTGCATGTTTTCTTTTCTTTAATATTTTACCGCGAATCGCAGCGAGACGCGAGACTAATCTGCCTCCGTTCGTATGATATATTCTCGCGCTTTGCGCATCGTGCAAACGCCATCCGCGTTCCATCACAATGCATAAATTGACGGACACTTTGTAAATTCCAAAGTCTGTAACGCGAACGCATGTGTCCATTGAGACGGGGTCGGTCAGAATGGTACGCGATGCGCGCGTCTCCCTCCTTGCATGATTGGAAACGCTGGGCACAGCGACGCTACGCAAGCAAAGCGCGAGCGCTGTAGAGTTCGACGCGACCGGCGTCCGTTGGCGCACCCAAGGCGGCCACCTGGCACCGTGCCAGGGCTCGGACGCAGGGAAGTACGGACGGACGGACACGGATGGATGGACGGACGGGCGGCCAGACGTGAGCATGAGACAATAAAGGCTTTCGCCTTAATATATGGCTGAGCCACAGGGTCGTGTCCACATGTGGTCTTGTCTTCGTGAGGGCAGCCCTGACGAAGACAAATTTACCTGCTGAAACGTTGGCTTCAGCGGCATTCCCTCTTCAAAGATTTTTCATGATTGCAAGACTCTATTTTCCCCTGAATTTCGTAATTAATCATGACCGTGGCCACCGCGATTAGCTCTTGCAACGCGTCCAATCCAGCACGTTTACAAAATGGAAGTGCAATTTTGTCAACGCCTTAACACAGCGCGAGGGGGGCGACCTCAGCCCAAGCGTCAAAAGCGCCGGCCTCGCTCATAGTATTCATCCTTGCGAAAAATAGATCTGGGACGCGTGCCTGCCTGTCCTAGCTGTATCTTCCTCTATGGTAACACCGCCTTCCACGCTTACGCTCGCCCCGAGAAAATTGCGGCCGGGACTACAGGGTAGACAAAGGCGCGCGTTGCGTTTCCCTCTAGTCCTGCCGTGATGTTCAACTCATTGAACAGCTTTGCGGACGCAGCCTGCCATAGGAAATGCCTGCCAGGCTGGGTCCGCAGAGCTGCTGCGGACGCCCAACTAAATCTGTCTATTAAGGCGAAAGCCTTCAATGTCTCATGCTCACGTCCGTCCGTCCGTCCGTCCGTCCGTCCGTCCGTCCGTCCGTCCGTCCGTCCGTATCCGTCTGTCTGTCCGTGCCGTTCGTCCGGCCGAGCCCTGGCACGGAGCCAGATGGCCACCGGGGTGCGCAAACGGACGCCGGTCGCGTCGGACTCCACAGCGCTCGCGCTTTGCTTGCGTAGTGTCGCTGTGCCCAGCGTTTGCAATCATTCTGACCGACGCCGTCTCAATGGACACCGGCGTTCGCGGAACACACTTTGGAATTTACAAAAATCAATTTAAGCGCTGGAACGCGGATGGCGTTTGCGCAATGCGCAAAGCGCAAGAAAATACGAACGCATGCGAACGGAGGAAGATTAGTCTCGCGTCTCGCTGCGATTCGCGGTAAAAAAATTAAAAAAAGAAAACGCGTATACATTCCGTTTGTGTGTTATCCCACTGAGAGTGTAAAAGAAAAAAAGACATGGCGTAGTCAGTCGAATGGCCACACGCTTTCGCCGTACACACTTTGGTATTTACAAAGTGTCCTTCAAATTTTTAACATGCCACGGGATGCCGACCTTAGACCAAGTTCTGCGTCTTGTCAGCGACGCTCTTTTGGCGGTCACACCACTTTCTGATTACGCTCTCACAGTTCACTATCTACAGCTACCACAAGGGTTTCTTTATCATTGATCATAGACGTTAATTGTCGGGATGCAGATGTACCACCACGCGTCAACGTGCGTGCCCCATGTTAAAACACCAATAGACATTGTGCAAGCTCTCTTATATCAATGTACAATAAACATTCAAATACTTCTGTATAAGGACACGTTTTACTTTCGTGTTATACAGATTCCTATGACGGAGGTATAAACCACATGTTTTTTTTTTTTTTCAGCTGGCAATCGCCATTTACCTAGATAGAGGTATTCTTAAATGTGACGATTACATAAGAAACACTTTTGGGCGCAGCTATACAGATGGGAACGAAGTCTGCTATCAGTATAATCAGGGTAATGCCTTTCTACGCCTGAGAAATGTTGAGACAGTGGATTACTGGAGCCTCGATCCTGCTGCTTCGTTACTGTGGGCACATAAAATAAAAAAATACCCGTTAGATGCTTGTGAAGTCGTTATTCTTTGAAGTTATTAGGGATTACACAAACTGAATATTTATGCTCGAAAGTATATACGCGATGTTAGCGGACGCACGACTGCGTTTTCTCACATAAATCTTGTCGTTGTTTATCGCGATTGCCGACGTAACATATCGAAGATGCGAGGAGGACAGTGTCTAGCAACACTGTTGCCGACTTCGATATTTATCACGATGGAGCCATAGCTCATTTAGCTTAACGCTTAATTTCTCGGAGCGATGCCATCTTCCCCGGTATGTGAACTTGAGCCCGTTTTGTATCTCACGATCGTAGACATCAACCGGGGATGTTGGGCCTGCGTTTACCCTGTGTTGTTTACCCCGAGATCACCGGCCTCTGTGTTTCCTCTAATGCAGGGGGCGGCAACCCGCGGTCCGCGGGTCGCATGAGAACCGCAGGGCAGTATTATGCCGCCCCCCGACACGACGTCAGAACCCCCCCCCATGGTCATTTCGTATCTGAAGGCCGAGTAGCAGTTTTAATGGTAAATGCGGTTGAACTTCCAACCTGTCTTTCTATATTGCAACCTTGTGACATGCGTACTGAGTCTAAACAACATTTCTACTCCAGATTTCTGCACTATTGTCCATTCACCAAATTTTTTTTCTTTCCCTCCGAATTCCTGTGCGGCTCCCTCCGTGTCGTCTTCATGCAACTCAGCCGTCTGTTTCGAAAGGTTGCCGACCCCTGTTCTGTAGTATCCGTATGTAAGATTGCTGCGATACTTTTAAACAGAATTGCGTTTGACTTTTATAAATGTTGCAACTACCTTACCTTCAGCAGATTATTTTATTCATTTACTTACGTTTTCTTAAATTAGGCATTTAAGTGCTTGTTTATTTATTTATTTATTTATTTATTTATTTATTTATTTATTTATTTATTCATTTATTTATTTATTCGCTTCTTTACTAATTATTCGTTTTACTTTTCCATGTTACTTACATAGCTAGTTATTGAATATTACTTCTCCTGGCAAAAAGTGCATAACGTAAGTAAAATATTCAAATTCGCACCTCACCCGATAAAAGGACAGATCCGCAGAGTTCATAAATTGAATGTCACTTATTTATAAGTGAAGTGAAACCTTCTGGGTATAACATAAGACATAATTCTAGCCCTTGAGCTCGGATTACTTGAAGCAGCAGGCAAATGCAAGAAATCAAAATGCACTATTACGTGAACAACAAAAAATCATTAATAACATTTTCATCAGCTTTACTGCTATTTGCAGTGTGTCGCAATAATATAACACAATATATTTAAAGAATTGGTGCTACACGTTAGAAATTTTCGCCTAGGATACTTCAAGGCTTATCAACATGCAACGCATTCCGAGGACCCCGCAAATTGCGATATGCATTTCATCTAATTCGAGGGCATGGATTCTTCCATTTAACCTTTTAAGAATAGCCTGCTTTGCACACTGACTTGTAAAGTTACTGCAATCCAGCCACATTTTGTCACACGTTCGTGTAATGAGCATCGCGGCAGCGGCATCACCCAGAAAGTTTGAAGCGGGATGTGACTGGCGAACTCACCGGCTTCAATTCACAAACAACTCATTCACGAAGCTAAGCAGTGATTCTTCTTCATCGTTCCCTTAGTTGTGCCGATTTGTTCAAGTAATCGACATTCATGACCGAAATTGTGTCAGCTGTTCCAGCTGACATGGACACGTTTTCTAAATGTCTTTAAAAAGCCACCCCATGTTGGTATAAATCCTTGAATACTATCGTTTTTTCCATCTGCTTCTTCGAGGTAGTTGTTTTCATGTTTTTCTACGCAATTCTGTTTTTCCTTCGCTAGTTTTCTTCGTACCCCGTCTGTTTTTTTTTTCTGTTTCGTTTCTTCTTCAGCTCGTGTGGTGCTCAGCTTCTTTGAAGTAATATTTACCAGGAATAGAGATAACTGGAACCTCTCCTTTAGCGGTATCCCGGTTGAACAACCGTGACACGCGGAGGGGGTTCGGTTCGAAAAAAAAAAAACTTGTTTTCGGTCGATCACTTCCAGGAAGCTCGGTCGTGTAAACACGCTCGCTTGTGAACCGAAATGCGGTGCTTACGAGACTGAGGCAGTTTACAAGAAGGCAATGAGCTTGTGTGCAGTACGTGCCAGCTCGAGGTTAAGGACGGGACGTCCCGCATAAGCGAAGCACCGGCTGAATTCCGGAGCAGCAATGTACTTACCTTCGGAAGTCATGGCGCCCAGTAGCACTGTGCCTAGAATCCTCCACTGCTTTTGTACACAGCCTACTTGCTCGCTTATCGTGCTGTACGTGTGTACTAAATCTAGGCACTTGGCATCGTTGCCTGCTAGTTCTTAGGTAATATTGTGTCTAACGAAGAAAAACAACCCCATAAATTTCCACTTGCCGTACAGAGACGCTGACGCATTGTTTGTTTCTGCGTTGTTCTCCCATCCAGCTTTCTTCTTCAACAAAACCAACGTTCGGTTGGACCTGTTCTGTTGGTGCTTCATATATTTCGGTTCAGCTAAAAAAAAAACACTAACAAACACGAGAACACAAAGGAAGCCCTGTGCCCTCGCGTCTGTGTGTCCTTGTGTGTGTGTGTGTGTGTGTGTGTGTGTGTGTGTGTGTGTGTGTGTGTGTTTTTACGCTAAACGTAAAAATAATTCATTTTTAATTTTATTTCTCCTTCTTTTTCTATCTTGCAATCAGTGATGTTGTTTGGTCTATTTTTTTTCTTGTTTTTTCAGGAGAAGGTAACAAACTTTTTGCCCTCTATAATGCATAATTTTTCTCCGCCACTACCTGAAGGCCACCGGCGGTTACACTATAAATGCCTCAAAATGCTTCAATACACATTGCATCTTCCTCTGCTCCCTAGAAGGCACTCACAGTCTTTCCACGCAGACGCCATGAAATCCCGGATCCCAGCCATGGACATCGTCGATGTGAAGACACATTTTTGTAGCGTTAGCTACACTGGCCTAGCCAAGCCCGTTTCGCGTGGCACATCAAGAGCCGTGCTGCGCTTGCGCGAGGATTAGTGATGTCACACAGCTGGCGCACCGGAGCCGGCAGCTCCCGCGCACTTCGCCGCCACCGCGCGCGACTCACCGCTGCCGGTCTGCGCATTCCGGAGGAGTGACGTCGTAGCCGTGGTAGACGCAGTGGCGCCGGTGCGCGCGCGCAGCCTTCGCTGTGCAGTCGCCGTCTGACACTGCGCTGGAGCCGCGGCGCTTCTGACTGGCGTTTGCCAGTGTGGTATAGCCATGGAGAAGGAGAGCGCAAATGCTGCTCAATGGCGCAGAAGAGCGGAGAAGCTTGACTCATCGGATCCCGAAGTAGTTGCCTGGCAATTAGCGTCCCAAGCTGGGATTTGGGATTCATGGAAGCAGGATTTGGGATTCACCCCCATTCATCTTGTCTATCAGAGACAGATAATTCCAAATACTGCGTTGGGGCCATAGAGACGGCAGCGTGTTACTTCACTGATCACCGAGCCGTCTTTGTGGCAATAGAGAAGCAACGACGTTGAGCAAAAAATTAATATACATGTGCCACATAATACGTATACCGTGTGTGTGTCATTGGAGCAGCAGTAAGCATGATAATCAAGCTAATCCTAGACAATCTAGAAAATCAGGAAAGCTAAGAATAATCAGCTGAAGCTTTGCCAACGCTACGTATATCCTGGCATAGCCGAGCTAAGCCACTGCAGCATTTTATAATGTAGCTTCTTCGTTTACCAATATTAAATGCGAAGTATTTCTTAACGAACCGAAGGCACTTTGTCCGTTTCTCTGTATCTGTTAGAGGTTGCCTCTTTAAAATACGCGATATTTTACCCACGTGGTTTAATAGGGTGCGATATCATTTGTTATCTTACCCTAGGCTTTCGTACTGTGTCGTGTTTCACGGGGCACTACGTACACCTTGAGTTATAAGAAACTCGTTATATTACAAAAAAGGCTGTTCAGATTTTTCGAGCATTATTGCGGGAAGACGCAACACTTGAGTACCGAACCTTTGTTAATGAAATGTGAACTACTAAACGCCTCTCAAATCTAGTATTATAAACTGCATAATGCAATACAATAAACTGTTCGATGCGCATGAGTCACAGTCGCAAATTCACTATCCACTGCGTAGGACAGTTATTCGGACCACGCGGACAAGAACCGATTATAGCAGACAACGCATTACTTACCATATCCCGGCACTGCTAAATCGTCCAGAATCGAACGGATTCAATATACTGACTACGAGTTCGTTTTAGGTCATTGTTAATTGAAAACGAAATTCAGTCCGCCTCGGTGGATCAGTGGCTAGGGTGCTCGGCTGCTGACCCGAAGGTCGCGGGTTCGATCCCGGCCGCGGCGGGCGCATTTCGATGGAGGCGAAATGGTAGAGGCCCGTGTACTGTGCGATGTCAGCGCACGTTGAAGAACACCAGATGGTCAAAATTTCCGGAGCCCTCCACTACGGCGTCCCTCATAATCACGTCTTGGTTTTCGGACGTAAAATCCCACATATTATTAAAATGAAGTTGTATATAGCTGACTTCCTTTCAGTTCCACTAGTGTTCTCAAAGTGTGCTATTACTGGTGTGCTACTTATGTTTGTTACGTATTATTAAATCCATATTGTGCAATTTTTACACGAAAGTGTTTTATGCCAGGGTCCACCAAGACTTTAGGGACGTATTTCCGTCACGGATATGACGTTGTAAAATTAACGCTACCAAATGCGAAAGAAAAAACATTCAGAAAAAGTTCCCCCGCCGGGTGTCGAACTTCTGACTCCTTGGCCCGCGACGAAAAGCGCCCGACGCTGTACCGACTGAGCTATCGAAGCAGTTGCAAGGCTTTCTACAAACGTGCCTTATATCTCACACATTATATCCCGCACGGTGCTCTCTGTTGGCGAGGCGGGGTGGTGCCGCCGTCTGTGACCGGTGAAGAGAAGTAATGCGGCATGACACTTATTAGCACCGATAGAGAGCGATTCGTCGACGACGCCGTTAAGCATAGGATCCGAGATTGCACGCCGGCACGCAATCTTGGAGGTCATGGTTAAAGCTTCTCTATAGCAGTGAAAAACCCTGGCCGCGCTAGCGTCGGGGAGTCGCCGACGCTGTTATGTTCTTTGCCTTTCGTTTCGTGTTAGCGTGTGACAGCTCGTCGTCGGCATGGTTGTCGGAGTCGTACAGTGTCCGCGTGCACTAATGGTGTTTCGCCACCGACTACTTCGGTTGAGATTGCACCGACTAATAAAACTGCTGCAGTAAGCACTGCAGCAAGGCAACGATGTAGACGGGCGAATGTCGTGCCTTGGTGGAGCGAGACAGAGCCCAGCGAGACGGGGAACGCCCGCACGCGTTCGCGGCGCGGCTCCAGCTATGAACCTCTACCTCCCGCGTTGCTGAAGCGCACTGTGGTAGTGTATGCATGAGCGCAGGCGTAGGTTACCCTATTACTCAGAAGCGCACACCGTGCCCTTTCTCTCCTTAATAGACGACGCTTTGAAGACGCCCATATCGAGTACCAGTGGTTAGTGTGTGCTTGTTATCTTTGCGCTGTGTCCAGGTATACGTTAAAAATGTCAGCTAACCAGTGGTTAGCGTGTGCTTGTTATCTTGCGCGGAATTCCCGATACACTCTGTCCAGGTATACGTTAAAAATTTCAGCTACCACAACGGTTAAATCATGATCATGGGCTGTAGTCGTCGCGATGGAGATGTGCCACTATGCACCAACGTGGGTGTCTCCACGTCAAACGATGCTATAGGTGCCAAACACCAATACACATTCTACCATCGCTCATATACCCCTAAACAATAAGCACCACTTCTGTGAGTACACGTTTCACTTTCGTGTTGAACCGATTCCTATGACGGAGGGATCAGCAATGTTTTTTTGTGCAGCTTAACGACATAGAAATCTGCTGATGCTCTCCATTTTGATTTCAGATTGCATTCTTTCAAATCTCATTTATTTCCGTGAATATACCGATATTTTTAATGCGAACCCATATTCGTTTCTTTCTTTTTGGCCATTGATTCGATTGTATTCAGAGTATGTAAGATAGCAGCTTGAATCACACGTTGTGCTGAACTTTTGCACATATGTGTTATTGCTTCATGTCATTTGAGACCGCGGTTCTTTTGTACTACGTTCTAAGATGGTAACGTTCCATATCCCTTTATCGTACACGTAATCTGTTCGCTGCAGCCAAATATGTGAACAGATCAGGAAATTCTGTCAGACATTGGTGCCTTTCGCTCTTGCCACCTTTCTGTAATGATACTGAAGGTATAAAGGCTTTCTTTCTTTCTTCTTTCTTTCTTATATATTTATCTAACAAGCCGCCTACGTCTCGCGGTCTCCTCGCTAACTAGGCATATATCAAAATTGACATAGGACAACATAAGTGCACGACGAACACGGTTGACAAGTCACAACATCGTTACCATATAGCATGCCTGTCGCATATGGATGGATGGAGGTAACGTTTTTAGATTGTCCTGCAGGGTTTTAGGTGACCCGGGCTTAGGCCTCCCACGATGGGACGCCGAGATCGTGTCTCAGCGCCGCCTCGCGGGCCTCCTGGACGGCTCAGAATTGGTCGCCGAGGTCGTAGTTGCGCAGAGCAGCGGCCCACCTCAGTGATATAGGGTCTCGGAGTTCAACTCGTTAGTGTGTTGAGCATTGCATTCTCATAGCATGTGTTTCAGTGTAGCAATCTCCTGCTTGCATCTCTTACATGTGTCTTCTTTGTGTACGTCGGGAAATATTTCGTTTCCTGTGAAATGGGTTCAGGAAGGTATTTGTTTGTAGTTGGCCAAGGGCCACTTCTTGTGCCCTGTTTAGGTCTTCGTTCGGTGGTGGGAATGTTCGTCTGGCTTGTTGATACATATTTGTGATGTCACTGCATGTTTGTTTGTCTCGTTCAGCTCGGGGTACGCCGTGAAACTTCCCCCCTCTCCCCTGTCATGAGTGCTGCAAACATACATACCACGGACCGTTGTATGCGGGTATGCACCACAGCTGAAACTCAAGACCAGTAAATATACACTGAAAATCTGAATACAAGCTAACTCATGACACTCCGGCTCGGATCGGGCCTTGAGTCTGAATGCGTCCAGGTTGAGTAATATATTGGTCAAAAGGTCAGACATGATGTAGGCTAATAGTAGATAATTCTTTTCATGTCCTTGGACTTTCTTGCGTTTCTATTATTTATTTTTTAGTGATGTTAAGTCTCCTTGACATCGCGTTTCACTTTTTCAATAAATGCCAGTCGTAAGTCAGCGCTATGTTATTCTACCTTCGTCCACGTTTTTTTTTTTTTTTTTTTTTTTTTTTTTTTTTTTTTTTTTTTTTTTTGAGCGCTGTAAGCCATGATCATGAACAACCGTCTTACCCAAAGAATTGCCCCCCTTACGCAAGCCACTGGCGTTTGTTTTCCAAACAATGTCAGACGCACACGTGAAAGCCCGCGCGCCCTAAAGAAACCCGCACTTCGACGTAACCTCCTCACCTCTCAAGTTGCCTCTCTGTCATCCTTGAGAGGATTGCACGAGGATCGACGATTACCGTGACTTCGCGTGCCTTGCGAAGTCGTTGTATACGCACTCTTTGCTCGAGCGATGACCAGCAAAGCGACGAGATCCTTTGCCACAGCGCTGCTTCACTGCAGCTGTATAAATTCAGTCGGCATCGTTCCCGCAAAGTTCAAGGTTGCCCGCGGGGCGGGTCAGCCTCTTTTGTAATCAGCACTGCAGCGCCCAACGATTGGGATCCAAACTGCACTGAGCTACAAGTATAGGTTTCAAAAAGCGGCCGCAGTTTCCTCGTTCGTGTTTACCCGTTTCGTTGCAGTGACCCGGAGGCGTGGGAATCGATCAAGAAAATAACGGGTCGTGCTGAACGCGCCCCGGCGTCGTTCATGATGTGCTCGCTGGCAATGGTGTACACGCGGATGACCGAGTGTCGTGCGTCGTGATTTTGCTGCCTCTTTTTTACCTGTTCTTTTCTATCCATATATGAAAGCACACAAAGGTTAGGCTATGGTCTAGCGGAATATCCCTACACCAGGAAATAGGTCTTGAATTAAGAACCAAATAATGAAAGAAAGAAAAGTAATCAAGAAGATCCGTGTGCACATATGGTGGCCAGCATAATCTGTTTGTGGGCCCAGTCCAATAGATATGGCGCGGTGATCGAGATCATCGTGGAGTGTCCATGCATGCTGTTGTTTTCGTACTAGTAGTAGTAGTAGTAGTAGTAGTAGTAGTAGTAGTAGTAGTAGTAGTAGTAGTAGTAGTAGTGGTAGTAGTAGTAGTAGTAGTGGTAGTAGTAGTAGTAGTAGTAGTAGTAGTAGTAGTGGTAGTAGTAGTAGTAGTAGTAGTAGTAGTGGTAGTAGTAGTAGTAGTAGTAGTAGTAGTAGTAGTAGTAGTTGTTGTTGTTGTTGTTGTTGTTGTTGTTGTTGTTGTTGTTGTTCGCGTTGTTGCTTTTGTTGATGCTGCTCTTCCTGATGGCGGTGCTCGTAGTGGTGTTGTTTGTTAGCCGGACTTATGCTGCACTCGAGCCATTACTTGCCCATCTTCGCATTCTTTGCTTGGGCATTCACGTATTTTTTCTGATGTAGTACAGATTCATGAAGTAAAGCTGCCGAGATAACATTACGCTTCGTAGACGGCTCCTTTAGGTTACCGTTGCAAGACGTGCAAGCGAAAATAATAAACGTCAAAAGGTGTAGAAGGGCGGGCCATTTCCCGTAAGATTTATGAGTGAACAGCATTCTTCGTGTTTAACTTTCTTTCAGTACCGTCATTTGCCCTCCACGACCAAGTGTGTAACGGGGCTGTATCCTTAAGGAGAACATGCTGAATTAATTCCTGGGAAATTACAATCTACAAAATATAGCTAATAGGTGTCCACAGTGCAGACAACACAGCAAACATATAAAGAGGAAATCTTATTTATTTATTTATTTATTTATTTATTTATTTATTTATTTATTTATTTATTTATTTATTTATTTATTTATTCATGAAAACATGGCAAGGTAGGCTACGTTAGAGCCGGCTCTGCCGTCATGATGATTTCCAAGAAACACACGAAACAACGAACTAGAAAGAGGAAGGAATAAGAAAAGAAAACAATGATCAGCAGCACTATATACATGTACTACATATTCGATATCTGGCGCATAAGAAACGGGCAGAATCTAAGGGTAGTGTCCAATAAGTAAAGTATGGTCACGCAGATTACCCAGGATGAAGACCGCATACATATAGTTTATGTTATGCTCTTACGCATACATCCTAGCCACGACGGTCGTTTTATCAGTGGATGCAATATTACTATATTACTTCATGAACCGAAACCTCTTTCGTTGGCCTCGCTCAGTGCACAGCTCTCATGCATTTTTTTTTTTTTTTTTTTTGGTATGTGACCTTGACCGGCAGCGCTTAAGTTCCCCTCGCGTGCTCGTAGCATCCCGGTGTTCATCGCAAACCATTCCTTCCCTGCGCCCGTGCGTCTCACGAAAACTCTTCGAGTGGCTACACCACGGTATGGACTCACGGATGGGGCGGGATGCAAAAAATGACAAAAATGCCTGAATGTGCCAAAAAGAGAAACCTATCTAGAAAGGAACAAGAAATAAGGACATAGCATTACAGCAAACTAAGCGTCCACTCTCCCAAACGCAAGCTGCTCAACGGCTCACTTCCAAGGTCGATGTCGAGACGCGTTCGCGTGAATCCGTACCCGACACCGTCAAGACGCGCAGATTACGGTCAAATACTTAATGCGCCGCGAGCGTGGGGCGCACAGACAACGTCGATGTATGTTACACCCTCGTCTTTCATTTCTTCGTCGCATGAAAAATAAATAAAGAGAGAGAGAGAAAACCTTGTATAGGAACGAGGAGAGTATATGCAACGCGAAATGTCTTCTTTTTTTTCTTTTCATAGTGAATGAGGTGCTGTCACAGTTATAAACAAAGACCGGATGTTTACATCGGCATGTTTGAGGTCTGGCTGGATAAATTGCTTCGTAGCGTTAATGCGCTCGGGTGAACGGCCGCCGCAAGTACGATTGGTAGCGCACAGCACGCGTTAAGCGAAGGATGTAAGTTCGTTTCCTACCGACAAGAAGTTCGTATTGGCCCGCTTCAGTGGCGTAGCCAGGGGGGGGTTGGGGGGTTCAAACCCCTTCGAAATTTTTCAGTTTTGCTTGCGTATATATGCACGCACACATACAAACGCACGCACGAACATACATAAAGTATGGTTGAACCCCCCCCGAAAAAAATTTCTGGCTACGCTACTGGCCCGCTTCGATTGCACTTTATGTCACAAATTACCACATTTTCGATTAAAACCTACAAACAACGTCCGCTAAGCGAGTCTACATTGCTTTTTGTCGCCTTTGAGTTGTGTCAAACGAAAACGGGCTCGTCGATCGATTAGCCTTCTTCCTTTCTTTATTATTTGAAATTCCTTACAGGCCTGTTGGGCATTGTGTAAGGGGACTCTAAAATAACATCAATCAGCACGAAATAAAAAGGTATCAAACACCAGAAAGAAATGATATGCATTACACAGGAAAACTTTGAACACCTCATACGTAATACATACATAATGCATAATACAAACTAAATAAATACATGATAAATACATAATATTGACACAATATACACAAATTCAACCTTTTAATGGACGACCTCAGTCGATTTACCTACACACTGGTTATTTTTATAGATTTCGTCTATTTAAGAGCGAAGTTGTTTAGTATGTTGTTCCTTGTCCGACGAGCAAAAAAAACTATCATAAACGGGTATGTGCCACAAAAATTGGGGAAACCCCACTACTCGGCGCTGGTCCACTAAAAATGAAGACGACAAGAATCAGCCCAACAAGAAATGACTGCAAAACGACAGCGGTGAGCCGAAGACCCCTAGTACGTGCAACGAGAAAATACTAGGTAACGGGAAAGGCAACGGAGGTTGCGAGAAGACCCCGAAGCGATGGAAGGCCTACGCCAACGACGACGTGCCCGTAGGTCTATGAGAGGAACGAACGCTTCGTTTCAGCGCGCATTTCTGTCTCTGGAGTTTGGACAACCGTGTCGCGTCTGTGACTGTGTGTGGTTTAACATGAACCTCTCTGTATTGAGAAACAACGCAGAAACAACCTAGCATTACCTAGCTAAAGTTGTGGGTATCGAGCTTGCTGCGTCCCGTCCGTAGTTAAAGCACGGACGATGGAGGCTTCAGGTCAAAACAAACAACAATTTATTAAACTAAACGCGCCATACGGCAGGGTCCGGCCAGGAACTCTCGGCGACCACGGTTCACGGCCAGCAGCAACCGGCCAGCGCGGGTGGCAGCATCCGTCCTTCTCGTCGGTCAAGTCACCTCTCCCTGTGGCAGCGCGCAGGCTGCCGCTTTTGAAGAGCGCAGGTGGGCCACGCGCACCGCCACTGCGCAACACGTGGCGCTATCTCTGGATAGCCGGTGCGCGTGGTTCCCATAAAGTCTAGTAACGACATAGAAGCAACCTAGAAACAACCTGCATCACCTACCTGAGGTCTAGAAACAACCAGAAGCAACCTAGAAACAACTTGCATCACCTAGCTGAGGCACTAGAAACAACCTAAAAGCAACATAGAGACAACCTGCATCACCTAGCTGTGGCCTAGAAACAACCTAGAAGAAACCTAGAAACATCCTGCATCACCTAGCTGAGGCCTAGAAGCAAACTATAATCAACCTGCATCACCTAGCTGAGGCATAGAAACAACCTAGAAGAAACCTAGAAACATCCTGCATCACCTAGCTGAGGCCTAGAAGCAACCTAGAAACAACCTGCATCACCTAGCTGAGGCCTAGAAACAACCTAGAAGAAACCTAGAGACATCCTGCATCACCTAGCTGAAGCCTAGAAGCAACCTAGAAGAAACCTAGACACATCCTGCATCACCTAGCTGAGGCCTATAAGCAACCTAGAAACAACCTGCATCACCTAGCTGAGGCCTAGAAACAACCTAGAAGAAACCTAGAAACATCCTGCATCACCTAGCTGAGGCCTAGAAGCAACCTAGAAACAGCCTGCATCACCTACCTGAGGCCTAGAAACAACCTAGAAGAAACCTAGACACATCCTGCATCCCTTGGCTGAGGCCTAGAAGCAACCTAGAAACATCCTGAATCACCTAGCTGAGGGCTCGAAGTAACCTAGAGACAACCTGCATCACCTAGCTGAGGCCCAGAAACAACCTAGAAGAAACCTAGAAACATGCTGCATCACCTAGCTGAGACCTAGAAGCAACCTAGAAGAAACCTAGACACATCCTGCATCACCTAGCTGAGGCTTATAAGCAACCTAGAAACAACCTGCATTACCTAGCGGAGGCCTAGAAACAACCTAGAAGAAACCTAGAAACATCCTGCATCACCTAGCTGAGGCCAAGAGCAACCTAGAAACAACCTCCATCACCAGCTGTGGCCTAAAAACAACCTAGAAGAAACCTAGAAACATCCTGCATCACCTAGCTGAGGCCTAGAAACAACCTAGAAGAAACCTAGACACATCCTGCATCCCTTGGCTGAGGCCTAAAACCAACCTAGAAACATCCTGCATCACCTAGCTGAGGCCTAGAAGCAACCTAGAAACAACCTGCATCACCTAGCTGTGGCCTAGAAACAACCTAGAAGCAACCTATAAACATCCTGCATCACCTAGCTGAGGCCTAGAAGCAACTTAGAAACATCCTGAATCACCTAGCTGAGGCCTCGAAGCAACTTAGAGACAACCTGCATCACCTAGCTGAGGCCTAGAAACAACCTAGAAGAAACCTAGAAAGATCCTGCATCACCTAGCTGAGGCCTAGAAACAACCTAGAAGAAACCTAGACACATCCTGCATCCCCTAGCTGAGGCCTAGAAGCAACCTAGAAACAACCTACATCACCTAGCTGAGGCCTAGAAACAACCTAGAAGAAACCTAGAAACAACCTGCATCTCCTAGCTGAAGGCCTAGAAACAACCAGAAGCAACCTATAAACAACCTGCATCACCTAGCTGAGGCCTAGAAACAACTAGAAGAAACCTAGAAACAACCTGCATCACCTGGCTGAGGCATAGAAACAACCTAAAAGAAACCTAGAAACAACATGCATCACCTAGCTGAGGCCTAGAAACAACTAGAAGAAACCTAGAAACAACCTGCATCACCTAGCTGAGGCCTAGAAACAACTAGAAGAAACCTAGAAACAACCTGCATCACCTAGGTGAGGCGTAGAGACAACCTAGAAGCAGCCAGAATACTCTTCAGAATCGTGCAGTTTCGCTGTTTCAAGCCTTGCGGGGTTTAGTGCGAGCTTCGCCAATTTTTTTATCGTCTTCGTTTTTACGTGCGACATTTTGTGTTCCTGGTATTTTTTGTTTTTACATTACCTATTCTGTTTATTTTACAAATAGAGCAATGTCTTGCTTTCTTATCTTCAAGTGCATCAGAAGTCCTTGAGTGAAATGTATACAAGGTGTCATCCGGCACAGCGGCTCACTGGTTACGTTGCTCGCCCACTGACCCGAAAGACGCGGGTTCGATCCTAACCGCGGCGGTCGCATTTCGGATGGAGGAGAAATGCTAGGAGCGCGTGTACTGTGCGATGCCAGTGCACGTTGAAGAACCCCATGTGGTCTAAGTTATTCGGAGCACTCCACTGAGGCTTCTCTCGTAGCCTGAGTCACTTTAGGAAGTTAAAAGACAGAAGATAGATTAAACCAATCAATCCATACTTGGTTTCATGAATTATTGCCCTATCCGTTTCGGAATTTGCCCACAGAGACATTCTTCCTACACTTGCGATCTACGTGTGGTAAGATTATTTTTTGCCATTTTTTTCTCCTTTTCCTGGTTATCAGTGTGTGTATTTGTCTACTGACAGCAAGATAACAAGCGCTAACGTAAACTACTCTTCCATGTTTTTACATGTTTAGTTAATCGTTCTGGGCTTATTAGGAGAACGAAAGGCGATGAATATGGCTCACTATGAAACCTGCCTCGTACGCAGAGCGCCATATGGGATTAAGTGTTTCTTCTCCCGGAGCATAATTACAGCCACACGCGCCACAAGTTCGTTTCCGCTGTTGCGATTGCACAGTTTGATTGCAAGTGATCAATGGTTTAGTGATCAATCAGTAGCGACTGAACAAAGTTAACCAAAGAGGTCATTCAGTCTATATATCAATCAATCAATCAATTTCATTCGTTCATGATACACTTTACAAGACAACAGGATAAGGATATACAGAAAGAGGTCACTGTTAAAGCGCTAGCAATAAGTGTAGGAACGAAATGTTATCTACATTTCACGCCGTAATGTCGAAAGGATGTCGAAACCGGAGCTTCATTGGCAGAAATCTCAAAATATAAATAGTGGGGTTAGCATACAATCATTTATTCACACGTGACCACTGAAGCCTGTCGTCGCCTCCATTTCTCGCGAGACGGAATCCAGGAGAGACTGCATGCCGTAATAGACGGGGTCCAGTGTCGACAGAGACCGTGTACACCCGTGCTTGTGGGCCATTCGGGTCATAATACGCGAGATGTGCAGCTGAGGAAGGCGTCTAACGGGGTACCGATGTTCTTTAGCCCTTTGAGACGCTATGTACACAATTGTGTACACCACTTGTTTTTCCTATTTGTATCAACTAAGGGCTATGAAAGAGCCAGATATATCGAGCTATGGATGAATGAAACCCCCTGCTTAATAAATTTGTCTTCATTTGACTTCATTTTGCAGTGTACTTTTGCATTTGATCGCTTTTCTGAAGGCACTACCACGTTCGATGAGTCATTCAACGGGCCGCTTTCTGCGAGCGATGTGAAAACTAAAATTTTCCTATGCTCAAAATGGGCATAACCACATATGAATTTGCCACTATATTTCTAGACTGAGATTTCATTCTATTTATGCATAAACAGAGCATGAATGACTTCAGAATAAACAGATATTTAATTACAACTTTGTTACAATTATTCACTATAACACACATAAATTGGCATCTAAAGACATTATTTTTGTTGCAATAGCATATTGAGTGCCTTCAAATAACGTTGTATCGATTTGACACATTTACAGACAGTTATTCATAGGTGGCGTCTGAAAGGGTTAGGTGTTCAGGCATGGGTACCTGGTGAGAAAAACAGACCGATCTGCCACGTAAGACAAATCTCTATACAAAGAAATGGACGTGTAAAACGAAATTGATTTGAAGGAGCAATAATAATTGCGGAAGTTTTGTGTCCCAAGACAACTATATAATTATCAGAGACGACGCCGTAGCGGAGGGATCCGGAAATTTCGACCAGCTGGGGTTATTTGACGCGCACCTTGATCTAAGCGCAAGGTAATCAAGCACATTGCCACCACCGCAAGTGCGACCGCCGAGACCGGGATTCGATAGCTTCGCCGTAGGGTCGCCACTCGAGCGCCGTAACCACTGGACCAACGCGACGGGTATTCGAAAAAAACAGAAGGCTGGCGGCGGGCTGGCGAACGCAAGAAAGAAGACGAAAAATTCAAGGAGCTCCGCTTTGCGGACACTGATGAAGCAGCGAAGCTGGTGGCCTTCCCTCCATCAGGCTATCGCATTCCTATGGTTAGCAAGTCTTTGAGATGTGTTTTATCTCTGCTCTTTATCAAACACTATTTGTTAAGCTTTGAGGTGGTATAGCAGAGCCACCAATTTTTATAGCCACAAAGTATCACGTGACAGTGGTGAGGCTACGGTAACGCGCACGCCATTTGATGGGTTATAACTAGAAGGCCGGATTTTTAGGCACTAAAAAACGCGTTTTAGGCGCCAAAATAGGCAGGAAAAACGCAGTTTTAGGCCCCCAAAATCGTAAATATAGTCACAATAAATTTTTACAAAAACTCAAATTTTCGAATAAGGATGTGCGCGACCTGGTATACGACAGGAAAGCAAACAAATGTTATATTTTATGATTGTACAAAGGCGTTAATGATTTAACATAGCCATGCAATGGTCCCTTTTCGGGCACGGTTTCCAGAACACGGTCTCTCCTTTTATTGTCCAGAATGGTAAGTTAAGTGTCCACCATCGAATAAACACGCTCCTGGGTCTGCTTCTTTTCGGCATGGCTGGGAAGGGCAGCACAGGATTCAATAGCCAGACCGCTAAAAGGCCAGAAGGGTCTGTTAGCCTCGTATTGGCCGGGTCTAATAGCGCAGGGTCAATTTGTCATCTTTGTGTGAACACCATAAAGGGCCCCTTACCAGGTTTGAGCGTTCTGAGCTAGAAATGTAATGCATGCACTACGCTAACGATCACGTCTGCCAAGATTTTCAACGCTACGCTCCCCGGAAGGAGGTGAAATGTCAGACTGAACGCCTCGTGCCCTTTATCTCACCGGCGCGCGCACCAATGTGGGGGAGGTGAAGTTCAACAAGGAATGGTCCTGTGTATGTCACAGTAGTACATGAAACTGCTAGAATTATTCGAGGCTACATGTGTAATTTGTGCAATATGTTGCTTGAACAGAAGAATGAAAGTTAATAGAAATATTAAAACATACAAACGGAATGTGTGCGCGTTTTTCTTTAGCTTTTTCTTCGAATCGAGAGCGATGCGAGACTTAGCTGCCTATATTTCTTTTGTGTTCGTGTTCTCGCCGTTCACGCGTCGTGCCGGCGCCAGCCCTGACAACGCTTAGCATGTTTTTGGTGAATCGTCCCTTACAGCAGTTCCAGCTATGCGACGCGCTGTGTCGTGGTAAGGATACAGGATCCATGCCAGGCTCTTCAAACGCATAAAGGGATCCATCCCACAGAAACAGGCAGTACACTATATAGAGCGAACGCCGAAACGATACAACACCGCTTGTGAGCACGACCTGGCTTGGGCATGTCATGTTAAAATAGTGTAATCTTGCGTGCGCATGGCGTGTTGATGCGTCAACGTCGTGTGAGCTTCCGGCTCCGAGTTTCTCTGATACCGAAGAGGGCAGGGAAAGAATTTGGCTTGCTAGTGGCAAAGGTTTCAAGCTCACCTACCGGCATCATGCTTTCGCGGCTCGTAATGAACCAATTGAAAAGTTCTTGTGGTGCAAAGCTCTTCATTGGGCACGCGAACACTTCCAGTATCTGACTAACATTTCTCATGTGACCTGGTGAAGCGCCCTTTAACAGTAAATTGCAAACGAAACAAAAGCCATGTGCACATCTGATTTTTTTTTACCTACTTTCTACTTTCCCCTGACGGCACTCCATGGTTTCGCATTCGCTCTGCATATTCCTGCTGCTGCGCGCAGGCACCTCCTGTTTTCTGCCCCCCACCACGCCCAAGTCTTCAAGGAGGTGCTTCAATTCCATGGGAACACTGAACTGGAAAACCGGTGGTAAAAGCCGCCCGCCACGTCCTCGGCCATAGACGCCACTCTCCTCTTCTTCCCCTCTCCTCTTCCCGCCTTTATTTTCCTCTCCCCATTCCACTGTACACGCTGGGACGTGCTCCCATTTAGGGTTGCAGAAATAGCGTCTTTTCATCTCCCCTGCTCCAACCGTTCGCGCCATGTCAGTGCGGTGGGTAAGGTGGTCGGCGCATCCCATTTCACTGCTGCTACCGGTTGCTTCCCGGATGTTTGTTGAACTAGGGAACCCCATAAAGTTCCGAAACGTCAATTTTGCCCGGTAACATGAATTACGGTCTCAAACTGTACTCGAAAGCATAATTTGAGCCTAAATAGCGTTCATATAGGCACCAATTTTGAAAATAGGCATTTATGGGCACTTATAGACATTTAGGCACAAACCCCAAAAATAGGCATTTATAGGCACTATAAAAACACTATAAAAGCCCTCCTTTACCCCTAATTCATGCTCATATATCAAAGTGGCGCGATAGGAACGCAAGGAAAAAAATAGGCATTTGCCTATAATCCGGTCTCTAGTTATAACTGTTGCCTTGTTTCTTCTTAGTGGAAGTTGTCTGTAGTGGGATTTACCCAATTTCTTTGGCGCATACTCGTTTATGATGCCCATTTGCGTTGCCACGGATGCCGGACATGAAAGCCTCTACTGACAACAGTTTCGCTGTTAAAACGCTGTAGCGCACGATGCCGCTCAATAACGACGTTCTATGGAAAGCCGCGACGCGGTACAATCGCGGGAAATACCCGCGCGTGATACTGGCCGTCATCGGGAGCAAAGATTGCACCGCACTGGTTCCTTTTTCATCGTCTCATCCTGGTCTCACTTTACAGCTCGTTGTTGCAACCACGATACTCCGTTTCATGATTCCTTAGGCTGTGCATCTCAATGCTCTATCAAACACAGAAGCATGCGATGATGGAACAGCACGCTGTTGCTAGCAAATGCTTACTGATTGTTGGGGTATTATTATTGTTATTATTATTATTATTATTATTATTATTATTATTATTATTATTATTATTATTATTATTATTATTATTATTTATTAATATTAATATTGACCCACTCATGTCGCTCTAAGATCTGATAGAATACAAACTGGAGAAGGGGCGAAAGGTGAGCTGGCTGGTATACATAACACAAAAGTTGAAAAAACTGCGCGAGGACAGAACGATGGAAGGAAATCTTCCTACGGCTTCAAGGTGCCTAACCTACGCATTAAAAAAGCGTGGCAGTATAGAACACACCATGCCAGCGTCTTTTATGTTTTAGGCTGGGCGCATTTCCAAAGTAGGTGAGCCGCGTCAACATCCAGCTTCAACTTCGCCGTGGAACAGGAAAGCCCTTCTATCACACTCTATGAAAAAACAAGGAACAATCCTTCGACTCTTTTTTGTCAGTCCTGTCTTGCCACGTATACGACTCTTTAAAGAGACACGTGAACATTCTCAGGAGATAATTGTACTCCCTTTGAAGAGTAGTGGGACCCAAAAGAGAGTCACCGTGACTCTTTAAAGAGAGTCATATACGTGACAAGTCAGGACTCGCCCAAAAGAGTAACACATACTTCTTTTTCGTGGAGTTCCATTCCTCGGCCGCTAGGGCAGGTCGTCGACATTACACGTGTGAACTTCGCGTGTGAATGCAGTCACAACTCGAAGGTCACAACACGTCAAACGACGTCATCTTCCCTCTTCGCTCTGGGAAAAAATAGAACAGGAAATAATGTACAGCGCTTTGTGACGTCCAGACGGCCTTTTAGGTCCGTGTTTTCCGCAGTGCACAGCGATTTCTGAAGAGTAAAAACGAAATATGAACAATAATATTAACGGTTGAGGCACGAACGCGGTCGCATTACGGCGGCTGCCGTATTTATTACCGTCACGTAGTTGTGATGGCGAAGAGCGCTGCGGTCAAACCGGTAACGACTGATCACATTATTGCCCTAAGATGTGCCCCCCCCAAAAAAAAATTCCGCCTGGCCCCTCTTTGCCCCCCCCCCCTCGAATAGCAAGCATAGTCAAAACACAACGCATCTGTTCCCAGCCTCCCTGCCCCCCTGAAGGAACTCACTTGTCGAGGTTGCACTCCCCAGTAAAAAAATTATGGCGCCGCCTTTGATGAGAGCGGCGAGCACGATGGTTGGCACAGAAGATAATCTGATCTTCGGGGGAAAAAAAAGGCGAGTTCTAACGATGGAGCATTTTAATGGACCGCGCTGTCGTCGTCTCATGTCTCGGACCATAGAAAGGAAAATAGGTAATCGCATAATCAAATTACATAACCACAAAGAAAGAATAAAAAACATCAGATAATCACTCGAAATGAACAGAAAAGAGCAGATAGACACAAGATAACCACAAGGGCAACACAGGCGAATCAGTGCTCCGAAGTTCGTACAACTTTGACTTGGGCCGTAACTGGCTTTGATCTTTTTACGCATGCTCTGACGTACATTCCAGAGTTAACGTTGGTCCACTGGTAAGTTCCGGAATGTACGGAATTGTACGCGCCGTACACGCAGCCTGCGTAGAGCATTCGTAAATGATACAGAGGGTTCCCACATGTTCACGTGCATCCTGTGCAGAGCGATAACACGTGTAAGAGTTTTAGATGGTGAAACCTGGTCGCCCTGCAAAACTTAAAAACGACTGCGCGTATGTTAATGTTACGGTGCGTCTTCCTCAATCATTCACGACAGTCCGTGTGAACGAGTTCACGGGGGTAAAACTTGAACTCTGCTTGAGCTTCGCCTTCAAGAGTAGAACGCTAAACCGTGCGCATCGCCTTCAACCATGCCGCAAGGAAAGGAACGTTTGGGCGCGTAAGATTGGCCGTTTTAAACTATCCTACAATGTCTACTGGACGTACCGTTGCTAAGCGCCCACTACACCATAATTCTTCCTTTTGCTAATGGGCGAAGTACCCAGTACTCGTCCGTACGGTGCCACGTGCACTTGCGTAGCTGCACACTTTGCAATGGGTGGGCAACTTTAAACCACCCACTCGTTGCTCAATTCACATGTTTTGACGCCTGGTGAGATTCTAGGAATTCTGCCACGCAATATTACATGCGTCAAGAATCCTTCCACTAGATGACATTGATATAGTGTGTTTTTTTTTTGTTTTTTTTTTTTGTTTTTTTTTTTCAGAGCAGTTCCAAGCAATGAAGTGGCTCTGTGGTACCTACTTGACACGCAGATGGCCTTGGTTAAAAAAGATCTACCTCAAACTACCGTGTCTAAAAGACTATCATCACCTCAAAATTCGAAAATACCAGGCTTGAACGAACCTTTATGCTAATTATTTCTTTGCTCAAACTGTAACGGGGTGGAATCGAGTGTTTTGTGACCAAGCGTGATGCACTAGTGAAAACCTGCCTTTTTTTCCAGCTTGTAACCCCCCCCCCCTCCTTGTGCATATACGCTCTTGGGCAAAGCAAGGTAGCTATAAATAAATAAACTTCAAAGTTACAATTCTTTTACACTTATGTGCTTTCACCTGTATATGGTATGTGACATATGGTATGTGTCACATATGGTATGTGACTTTGTGCACACATAATCTCGAATTAAACTTATGTGCATGTCAAAGATTTCATGTACGTGGGTTAGCATTTTTCTTTTTTCAGAATTTTTTTTGAAGTTAAGCTTACCGGACTGGCTGTTCTTTTAAATGCGAAGCATTTTTTAGCGAACTGCAAGAACTTTGAGCGTTTCTATCTATCTATCTATCTATCTATCTATCTATCTATCTATCTATCTATCTATCTATCTATCTATCTATCTATCTATCTATCTATCTATCTATCTATCTATCTATCTATCTATCTATATATATATATATATATCTATATATCTATCTATCTATCTAGCCGCTTACGTCCAGGTGCTCTCGTGATCACCTCCTTAGCTCGGGGTAGACCAAAATT
>JALIZH010024612.1:0-16800 GCA_030522465.1 Rhipicephalus appendiculatus
TGCGATGCGGGCACCGACCCTGTCGCTATCACCAGAGCCGAACGCGGCATCTAACAGCATAAATCACGTCCCAATCCCGGACGCTCCCACGATGGATGCGCGCCCCGCGCGTTGCTCCACATTCTCAACAGCTCCCTATTTAACACCCCAAGATGGCCAGACACAATAAGGAGCTATTGGTCTGGCAGTGGAATTGCAGAGGTCTAGCCGGGAAAAAATTGGTCCTACAACAATATGTAAGAAACATCCAACCCAAGCCCGACGTTATAATGCTACAAGAAACTGTGGGCGCGTCGGCCAACATCCCGGGCTACCACGCTCTCGTCCCTAAATTTCAGAAAGATAGAGGCATCGCCACGCTGCTCAGAAAGGGTCTAGTACCCGTAGAACACCAGATTAAAGGTTCGCAGGCCGAGCATCTTATGATAGAGATAATTCCTAACCGAACGCGAAAGAATAGCATTTTCTTACTAAACGTATACAGCAACCCATCCAAAAGACGGCAGCGTTTCCTCTCCTTGCTCAGAAAGGCGTCCGAGCTCGCCGGTGTGAACCCCTTGATTGTGGGTGGAGACTTCAACGCTCCGTACTATACCTGGGGATACGGCCACAGCACAACCAAGGGCAGAAACTTATGGCAGGACTCGCAAGACTTGGAATATACGCTCATCACAGACCCGAGCGCCCCAACGCGAACGGGCAACTCGGTTGCAAGAGATACCACACCGGACTTGACAATGATCAAAAACATCGAAAGGGCTACATGGCGAAACACCCTGGAAGACTTGGGGAGTGACCACATGATTATCGAGATCAAGATACCCCGAGCGGGAACCACTCCCCCCGGTCAAAAGCTTCAAATGGACAGACTGGGACAAATTCCGCAAGCTCCGGGACGTCAGGCTAGACGACGAGCCGATAGGAGACATTGACTCATGGATCGCGGACTTGACCAGAGACGTCGGAGAGGCCACGCAAGCCATCACTCCTGAAATCCCAACGGAGAGGATAGATAGTCGCCTCGCCCACCTCTGGGAAGCCAAGAAATCCATACAAGCCCGATGGAAAGGCCAGAGACTCAATCGGCAGCTAAGGAAAAAGATTGCCGAACTTAATAAACAAATCGAAGAACACTGCAAAACCCTGAGTAAGCAACAGTGGGACGAAGTCTGCAACGCCGCAGATGGCCAACTCCACAACGGAAGTACGTGGCGTCTGCTGAGGCACCTGCTTGGTGAAACCCAAAGCAAACCCAAGCAAAGAGATGACATGCAAATACTTTTGCACAGAGAGAAAGGGTCGGCGAGCGAGAAGCAAATCGTCCAGAAATTATTCGACAAGTACTTTCCGCAACTACCGACCATCGAGCATGGCGGGTACACCGGCAGTCCGAACCCCAGGTTAGACGAAGACTTCAATGAGGCGGATATCAGAACGGCACTCCACAGACTCAACGGCAAGTCAGCCCCGGGACCGGACAGAGTTAACAACAAAACGCTCAGAAACCTGGACGACAGATCCATCACCAAACTCACAGAATATATCAACAAGTGTTGGAAAGAAGGCCGCATCCCGCAACAGTGGAAGAGGTCCAAGGCAATCCTCATACCCAAGCCGGGAAAACCCTCTAGTTTGGAGAATCTACGCCCAATCTCTCTCACGTCGTGCGTGGGCAAGGTAATGGAACACGCTTTCCTGAACCGTATTGACAGCTATCTCGAAGAGACAGAGGCCTACCCTCACACCATGGTAGGCTTTCGATCCCGCCTGTCCACGCAAGACGTGATGTTACAACTCAAGAACCAGATCCTTGATGACAATACAAGAAATACCAGAGCTATCCTGGGGCTGGACCTTCAAAAAGCATTCGACACCGTTTCTCACGACTCGATCCTAAAACAAATCTCTAACCTGAACCTGGGAGAAAGGGCCTACACCTACGTGAAGGACTTTCTCAACGACCGCAAAGTCACCCTGTTGGTCGGCGACTACGAGTCCGAAGAAAGGACCCAGGGGAAGCACAGGCACCCCCCAGGGCTCAGTTATATCTCCCCTCCTGTTCAACCTCGTCATGCTGGGGCTCCCCAGCAAACTACAGGAAATCGAAGGAATCCACCACGCGCTGTACGCAGATGACATCACCATCTGGGCGGACCGCGGCAGTGACGGACAAATTGAGTACGCGTTGCAAACGGCTATTCACAAAGTCGAAGATTACCTCCAGGGAACGGGACTCAAATGCTCCCCGAGCAAATATGAACTACTGATTTACCGGCCCACGCGTAGAGGCATGCCGCCAAAGAGCTACACGAGACCCCGGGAGTACGAGGAAATCAGCCTATACACCCAAGATGGAAACTCAATCCCCAAAGTTAACAAGATCAAAATACTCGGAATGATCATTGAGGCCAACGGAGCTAACGGTGAAACCGTCAGGAAGCTCGAAGGCAAAGTCACCAGTGCCACGAGACTCATAAAGCGGATAACAAATAGGCACGCGGGTATGAAGGAAGAAAACGTGATTCGACTGATCCATTCATTCGTTATCAGCCACATTGCCTACGTAGCCGCCTACCACAACTGGTACGTCGCTGAAAAGAATAAAATCAACACACTCATCAGGAAAACATACAAGATCGCCCTGGGCCTCCCGGAATCGACGAGCACCGAGCTTTTCACTCAACTGGGTATCCATAACACCCTGGAAGAAATAGCCGAAGCACAACGCATTTCGCAGCTTGAACGCCTGACGACCACCACGACGGGCAGACAAATTATGAACAAGCTTGGCATAACTTACCACAACCAGCACGGCCAGAAAATTCAAATCCCCAACGAAATCAGGGACACCATTACGGTGGCAAATATACCTCGAAACGTACACCCCGACTACAACCGAGGCAGAAGAAAGGCAAGAGCGGAGGCTCTGCTTCGTTCTTTCGCCAGGGAGAGGAATGCGCGCTTTGTCGACGCTGCCGAATATGCCGACGGCCATAAATACACTGCCGTAGTGATCGACACAGCCTCCAAAACCAGAATCGCATGCAGCGTACGGGCGGAACACTCGGAAATAGCGGAGGAAGTAGCCATCGCACTGGCCCTGACAGATCAAGACTGCGAAGTCGTCTTAAGTGACTCCCAAACAGCAATAAAACACTACGCCAAAGGTCGAATTTCCAAGGAAGCCCTGGCCATTCTGACGAAAGCGGGCAGGCCCCAAAGCGCCAGCTCGACCATCATATGGTTTCCCGCTCACGTCACCACGGCAGGTGACGCGCTCCCCGAATCTAAACGAGACGGCTCACCTGACGCCGCGAGACATGACCCGCCGCGCCGAACAGGGTCACGCCTCTCACACAATAGCGAACACACCTCGAACAGAACGGGATAGGCTCACTAGCTATAATGAAATCACAAAAGCATATCTTAACTCCAGAAGGATATTCCCACCGCCAAGTCCCAAACTAAACAGGAGGCAGGCCGTCGCCTGGAGGCAGCTCCAGACGAACACCTTTCCTAACCCGTTCCACCTAAAACGTATATACCCGGACAAACATCAGGACGACACGTGCAAATTGTGCCAGGAAGGACCAGCAACACTCAAACACATGTTGTGGGAGTGTAGTGTAATTATCCGAATGATGGCCGTTACTCCGGAGACCCTGTCGTCGAGGTGGGCCACCGCTCTGCGCAGCTCAGACCTCGGCATGCAAACGTGGGCAGTCCAGCAAGCCCTTGAGGCGGCGTTGAGGCAAGGCCTTGACGTTCCCCCGTGGGAGACCTAAGCCCGGGTCGTGTTAAAACTTGCCGGACGTTTAATAAAGTTGTATCCACCATCCCACACAGCCCTGATTGGACGAGATAGCTCTACCTTTGGTAGCACTGCCAACAGCTTGTGAAACGGAGTATAGTGGCACATCCCCATCGCAACTACTCACGCCGATGATCATGATTTAACCGCTGTGGTAGTTAAACATTTAGATGCGCAACAGCTTAAGGCGAAGTTCAATCTGGTGGTGGTGGTGAGCGGCGTGACCACCCTTACTGAGCATGCGCAAACCCTTTCAAAAAAGAAATAATGAAAAACCTCCTCTCCCTCCTCTCGCCTCTAGCCGGGCCTCCCCACGGCGACCACACCCTCACTGCACATGCGCGTCCCCTCCGTTTCTACCCTTCTACGCTCCCCCTCTCTCCTCTAGGCATCACTCTCCGCGGCGTCCACACCCCCACTGCGCATGCGCGTCCCCCGCTCTCTCTCCTCTCCTACGCTCCCGCCCTCTCTCGCCTCGCGACGCCGACGCAGGCAGCGTCTGCTCCCGAGTTTCTTGGTTGAAAAAAAGCCGGCAGATCCCACACACTGTGGGAATCAATGTAATGCTAAGCAGCCAAATCATGCTTTACAAAATTCGCATGTCATGTTTTACATGTTAGGACCTCTCATTTATGTTCGTCATACAGTCACGTCGCGCAATACCAAATTTGGTGTATATCAAGCTAACGAAACGGCCGCGAGCGCTCCATGAGCGTGGCATGCAAGTCATGTCGCACATGACGTCATGATTTTCATAGTACCACTGGTCATTTATGTTCGTCATACAGTCACGTCACCCTATACCAAATTTGGTGTATGTCAAGCTAACGAAACGGCCGCGAGCACGCCATGAGCGTGACATGCAAGTCATGTCGCACATGACAAGTCATGATTTCCATATTACCACTGGTCATTTATGTTCATCATACAGTCACGTCACTCTATCCCAAATTTGGTGTATATCAAGCTAACGAAACGGCCGTGAGCGCGCCATGAGCGTGGCATGCAAGTCATGTCTCACATAACAAGTCATGATTTCCATATTACCACTGGTCATTTATGTTCGTCGTACAATCACGTCACTCTATCCCAAATTTGGTGTATATCAAGCTAACGAAACGGCTGGGAGCGCGCCATGAGCGTGGCAGGTAAATCATGCTTTTCATGACAAGCTAATCATGATTTTCATGATATGACCAGCCATTTATGTTCGCAATACGGTCATGTTATGCCACACCAAATTTGGTATAAATCCCATTAACGATACGGCCAGGAGAGCACAAAGTCGTAGGCGGCTAGATAGATAGATAGCTAGATAGATAGATACGCTCAAAGGCGCCGAAGTTCGCTAAGAAATGCTTCGCATTTAAAAACCGGCTGCTCGCGCTGCACAACCGTTCACTGGCCACCCCGTATATATGGCACTGGTTCTTGATCTGCAAAGTAGTGCTGGTGGGAGATTTCTCCTGTGCGTTGTTGAACAACAAAAATTCGCAGCGTGCGCGTTAACTAAAAGCGGACTGCGGGTCTCTGTGTCCAGTCGGAGTCTTCTGTCTCTAATTGCCCATTAGCAGTCATTGGCATGTTCCAGTAGTAAACACCGGTCCATCACTGCGTGTTTTGCAACTAGCTTGGTTTCTCTCCTACGCAACGCTGCGATGAGCGCCAGCGTCAGCGCCGCCACAAGTGTAAGCCTTAGCGCCCGCTGCTTCGCATCTACACATGGTTCCCTTTAGCGGGAGATGGTGTACTTTTTTTAAAGGCGAATCATTTCTTAGCGAACTTCGGTGACTTTGAGCGTATCTATCTATCTATCTATTTATCTATCTATCTATCTATCTATCTATCTATCTATCTATCTATCTATCTATCTATCTTTGTGCTCTCCTGGCCGTATCGTTAATGGGATTTATACCAAATTTGGTATGGCGTAACATGACTGTATGACGAACATGAATGGCTGGTCATATCATAAAACTCATGACTAATTGACATGAAAAGTATGATTTACACGCTATGGCCGTAGTGCTCCTGAGGCCGTTTTCTTAACTTGATATATCCGAAGATTTGTACGACGAGGTATTTCTGCATGACTAGCATAAATTACAGGTGGTTAAATGCAAATAATGACGTGCATGTTATCTACAACATGAGTTACATGCCACGCTCATGGCGCGCTTGCGGGCGTTTCGTTAGCTTGATATACACCAAATTTGGTATTGAGTGACGTGACTGCATGACAAACATAAATGACAAGTGGTAATACGGAAATCATGATATGTCATGTGCGACATGACTTGCATTCCCTGCTCATGGCGCGCTCGTGGCCGTTTTGATGGCTTGATATACACCAAAATTAGTATTGCGGCATGTGACTACAACGAACATAAGCGGCAGGTAGTAACATGAAAATCTTGGCATGGATGTCTTCTACGATGCCATTTATATGCCACGCTCATGGTGCACTTCCGTCCAGTTCGCTAGCTTGATATACACCAAAATGGGTATTGCGCGACGTGACTGCATGAAGAACGTAAATGACAGGTCCTAACATGCAAAACATGGCATGCAAATTATTTAAAGCAACATTTCCTCCTTCCTGGCTGCTCCGCATTCCATCGATTCCCGCAGTGCGTGAGATCTGGCGGCTTTTCACCTATACCTGGACACAGCGTATCACGAAGCGCGCTAAGATGACATCGACAAGCGCTTAATAAACGCTGGTACTGTGCACTTCTTCAAAGCGTCGTCATTGAAGGAGAGAAACGGCACGGCGTGCGCTCCCGAGGGATGCGCTAACCTACACCTGTGCTCTTGCATACAGTACCACATTGCGCTTCAGCAACACGGGAGGCAGAGCTTGAGCCGGGAATGCGCGCAAGCTTTCCGCGTCCGGCTGGCTTCCGCCTCGCGCCACCAAGGCACCACACTGGTCCGTCGACAGCATTGCCTTTTTGTACCGCTTACTGCAGCAGTTTGATTAGTCGATGCTATCGCACTCGTAGTAGTCGGTGGCGAAACACCGTTGGTGCATGTGCAAGCGCACTACTCCGACAACGAGCCGTCACATGCTAACACGGAGCGAAAGGCTATAGTGACAAATAACTGCGTCTACGGCGATTCCCCGATGCTAGTGTGGCCAGTGTTTGTTGCTGCTATCGAGACGCTTTCACCATTACATCCGAGATTGCGCGCCGGCATGATATCTCGGACGCCATGCTTTAACTGCGTCGTCGACGAATCCTTCTCTGTCGGTGCTAGTGTCATGCCCTATTACATCTCTTCACCGCTCACTGACGGCAGCACCCGTAGTGATTATTAAGTAAAAGGTGAAGAAATAAGTGTCAGCCCATAACTGTCTCATTTAAGGTCACCTCAACAGGCCGACACAGGGAAGGGGGAAGGGGAATAAAATAGGTAGAAAAAAAAGATCGAGAGAGATAAGAATGCGCTCTCTTTCCGCGTCCGAGACCGTGACAGCGCGAGTCCCACGCGATGCGCAGCCATCGGGAAAAGCCACCGAGAAGGTCGGAGGAAAACAGTGAATGTACGAAGTGCGCACCAGATGTAAACAAACGGCAAGAAGAAGAAAAATAGGTCTTCCGCACTCACGTAGCAAGTCCGGTCGACCTCGCAGTGGGCGTCGTATCCAGTGTGTTATTCCTGAGCGGCGGAGATGGCGTCGTGAGCGGCCAGAGCCGCGGCGCACATTCCCCGAGCAGGACAGTCCACTGGAACCAACACCAACACTGCACGAAGCGCCGCAGCGAGTGCGGCGAGCACAGCGTCCCTCTGGTCGTCGACTGACGGCGGGTGACTCGTAGGAGGAGGCACTCAGGGTGTCGAGTCCGTCTCACGACGGCCGGTGAGGGCGTCGCGGAAGGAAAGGACCGGTTGAGCCACGGAGTGAGAAGGGGCCGCGCTGCGTCGCTGGTTGATGTTGACGGCGGTCCTGGCTTGCTCCAACGCTTGGCGGCGCGTCACGGGGCCATCCGAGGAGGCGATGATGACGGCGGCCTTGCGTTGGACCTGCCAGGAAGGGCAGCGCGGCTCGTTCGCGGCGTGGGTGCCACTGCAATTAATGCAGCGCGGGCGTTCTGCAGGACAGAGTCCCCTTGGGTGGCTACCGCCGCAACGGAGGCAGCGCTCGTCGCGCGAGCAGGTTGCTGCGGCGTGCCCGAAGCGGCCGCAGCGGGCACACTGGAGGGGGCGCCGCAGACGAGGCCGGACCGGTCTCCGGAGCTTAAAGAGGGAAACCTCCGGTGGGATGGCGGTGCCGTCGAACGTGATCGTGACACATTTGCCTCGGCGGGTGCACGATAGGACTGGGGCAGCCGATTCGAGGTTTGCCGAGATGTTTTCGGCACCAATGTCCGCGTCGACGCCATAAATGGTTCCGACGCAGGTGTTGGTTACCAACTGCTTGGCCCTGACGGGAATCTCGCAGATCCGTGCCACTCGTAAGAGCGGTGAGGGGTCTGCAGATTCGACGAGGTCCACGGCGACAAGGCTGCGCCGAAAGTTGACGCGGACGCGCCATGTTGCCGGTATTCCGGAACTGAATGCTGCGATTGAGTCGCGAGTCGCGGCTAGGAAGTTTGTATTCCTCCCAACCGGACGAAAAATGACTGTGCCGCGACATTTAGGTGTTGCGGGGGCCTCGGGTTCGGGCTCCGACGTGTTCACATCGGCGGCTGGGTGGGGGGGAGTGAGGAGTAGTGTTGATTTTGAAGCGGAAAGTGACCGCTCCAGATTCCCTCCACGCTGCCGCCGAAGTGTCGGGTGATGAGGAGGGAGTGTTGTGCTCCCAAGAGGAGCTGGATGTGGTTGTATCCGTTTCTGCTGCAGAGGTACTGCTCGAAATGGGGATTTCCCTCTCTTGCGCGCTCGGGGGCGAGCTCGGTTCGTTGTGAGGGGCCGGAGGGTCCTGCTGAGGTTGGCGTACTGTCGCAGACGACGCCGAGGAAGTTGCCGGTGTGGTAACTTCTTTTAGATGTGAAGAATCTTATGGCCGAGCTTAATCCGGTGTGCGGCGTGACATCCCTTACTGCGCATGCGCAAACCCTTTCAAAAAAGATAAATAAAAAAACCTCCTTTCCCCCTCTCTCTCCTTTAGGCATCCCTCCCCGCGGCAACCACACCCTCACTGCGCATGCGCCTCCCCTCCTCTCTCCCCCTCCTACCCTCTCCCCTCTCTCCTCTAGGCATTCCTGCCCGCGGCGTCCACACTCCCACTGCACATGCGCGTCCCCCCCCCTCTCTCCCCTCTCCTACACTTCCCCCCTCTCTCCTCTAGGCATCCCTGCCCGCGGCGTCCACACTCCCACTGCGCATGCGCGTACCCTCCTCCCTCTTCTCTCCTACGCTCCCCCCCTCTCTCGCCTCGCGACGCCGACGCAGGCAGCGTCTGCTAGCGAGTTTCTTGGTTGAAAAAACCGACTGCTCGCGCTGCACAGCCGTTCACTGGCCACTCCGTATATATGGCAATGAATTTCGACCTGCAAGGTGGTGCCGGTAGGAGATTTCTCCTGTGCGCTGTTGAACAATAAAAATTCGCAGCGTGCGCGTTAACTAAAAGCGGACTGCGGGTCTCTGTGTCCAGTCGGAGTCTTCTGTCTCTCATTGCCCATTCGCAGCGATTGATATGTTCCAGTAGGAAACACCGCTCCATCACTGCGTGCTTTGCGCCTCCCCAGTTTTCTCTCCTGCGCAACGCTGCGATGAGCGCCAGCGTCAACGCCGCCGCCAGTGTAAGCGTTAGCGCCCGCTGCTTCACATCTACACATGGTTCCCTTTAGCGGGAGATGGTGTAATTTTTTTGTTTCTTTTTAGGCCCCTTGGACCCCTTGTTGCCCCTGCTCCTAAGGACCATGGGTTCCATTATTATTATTAGCCCTCAAAAGGGCTGCGCGCCCGAAGGTGCGAGATGGGAAAAGGAGAAAAAAGAAAAGAAATGCTAAACTGCGCGCACTGAGGCTCGTAGTCGTAGGAGCGAGAGAAAAAAAGGTGCGTCCTCCTGTGTGTATACTAGTCCGCCGCCGCCAACAGAGAGCACCGTGCGAGAGAGATTGTGGGAGAGATATAAGGCGCATTGGTAAGGTGCACTCCGTCTGCTTCTTTAGCCCAGGCGGTAGAGCGTCGGGCGCTTACCGTCGCGGGCTGAGGAGTCGGAGGTTTGATTCCGTGTGGAGAACGTTTTCTAAAAGCTTTTTTCTGTCTGATTTGGTGGCGTACATTTTATCAACGTCATATCCGTGACGGAAGTACGTCACTAAAATCTTCGTGGGCCCCGGCATAAAACACTTTCGTGTTAATAAAACCTTAAGTATTTTCGCTATTAGGGGCGAAGCTCCTTATGCCGTGGGTCGCGCGTTCCATGTTTGTAGTAGTAGCCACCTGCGTGATGACGATGACGATCGCGATGCCATACAACACTGGGCATCGGGTCGTGCGTCCCTTGTAGTTTGTAGTACGTAGTAGCCACCTGCGTAACCAGCAGTATCTCCCTGTGTGATGACGATGACGCTGCCATCACGGCACACCACATGGAATGTACCCACTATGCGTCATAACGAGGACGCTGATGACGATGATGATCGCGATGCCAAACAACACATGGCATCGCGATATGGTCTCACATGCACATCGTTTGACCACATGCAACCAACCACCATCGCGTCTTTGATGATGTACCTCCGGAGCTTCGCCCACTCATCATCATTCACTCCGCGGATAGGCTGTGATTTTTTTTTAGACTACCCTTCAAATTACAGTCTCTGAAATCAAAACATTCGATGGATAGACATAAATTATGGAGGGCGATTTAATCAAATAATGCACAAAACTCGCATGGACACAACTCTGCGGAGGTCTGTTGCGAGGTGCTGACGCCGTCTCTTTCGTCAACACGGCGTTGCCCTAGTTGGTCTTGTTGACAGAAGATGCCTCGCCTGTGTGCCATTTACCTACTATGCGTGGTTTCTCCAATTTTCTTGTGATTGAAATGGTCCATGTCGAGTACGCGGAGGATGCAAGTGTTAATTCGCTCATCACAAACATCACTCACCCCAGCGAGTGAGCGTTGTGACGGTCGCATAGGCAAACGGTGTAGGCGGGTAGAGTGCTCTCACCGAAGAAGCTTTCTGGTGTGAAACGTGAGCGGGGAACTGGACGTACGATTTTGATGTGCGCGTCTTGAGTAAAGCAGTACACGCTTTTTTTAAGACTGGGAATCCCAACTAACTATAAGGTGAGGTAACGTTTCCATGAGTACGAGACGCTAACGAACATGCCTACAACGACAATTCTGAGGGTGCTGATGGATATTGCCTTCCAGTTCAGAAAATGCTCCCGGAACGCACGTCTGATCTAAGTGACGCACATTTTTCTTCGCCGCCACCGGTAAATGCGACGATAGCGGTGCTACGACGCGGCATGGTAGTCCTTTATTTTTACAGATGAAACGTGGGTCAAAAACAGCCAACCGCATAATCTGGTGTAGACTAAAGGCACTATACAATCTGCGTACAAAACATGTCGGTCCGGGTGGTCGACAGGTGACGTGCAGGGCTTCGTGGCGAGTACAAATGTGTTCTCGAAGATGTGGAGTCTCTGTTTTGGAAATGCATCATGCAATGAAGTGTCTTGAGAAGCGGAGGAGCTAGGTGGATCATGTCTTCAAGCAAGGGAGCGCGCGGAAAGCGAGGGGCGTCTGCTACGCGCTGTAGCTTTGGAGCTGGGTTCCCACAGGGAGCACTTCTTAACTTTAATAATGTAAGTCTTCTTAACTTAGTAATGTGATGCGGAATGGAACTTACCCGTCTTTAAGCGTGGTGTTAGTACGGGGAGACAACAGAATGCACAAGATCATGTGCCAAGCCGCATCAGCGTAGCCTAGTTCCAGTGATAAAGCTTGAGAACGTTGGTGCGTGCGTAAAAACGCGCGAAATGAGCAGGGACATGACGGACAATACATGTCCGTCATGTCCCGGACATGTATATGTGTGTGTATATATAAAAAAGGCATTAAGAAAAATAAATCAGTGGAACAAAATTCCACACTACCTGACCGGGGATTCGAACCAGCGGCCCCTCGCTCCGCAGCCTGCTGCGCTAGCCAACGCAGCCACACGCCATGCTTTATTTTTTCTTTCATGGTATTCATTACAAATGTGCGTATTATACATCCCAGCGAACAAAATGCTCAAGGGCGCCTCTACAAGCGTGCATCAGGTTTTGCACAGAACGAAGTTTCAAATAGCAAAGTTTCAAATAGCAATGTCTTCAAAAGGGAATCAGAGCAGTGGCTTTCATGAAAAGTGGAAACCAGTCCGGCTGGAACTCTAGCTGCTGATAAAAGCCTTTTAGCTGTAGAGCCATTTGTATAAAATGCAACCGTGATGATACAATCGGTTCCGCGTGTCTGTCTAACATGCGAGTTTTCCATAAACTGTGCATTCCCATTAGTAGGAGCATGTCAACAGGCATAGAATTGCTTTTGGGTGGCTCCAGATAAAGTATGCTATTAGAATTTAAATTATCTGTTTTTTAAAAGCCCTTTGGAGGACGTCGCAAAAGAGGATGGCGTCTTTACAGCTGATAAAACAATGTTCTATAGTTTCTGGAACCTCGCAGAGGCGACAATTAATTGAAGATACAAAAAATGCCTTTGCTGCTTAACCAGGTCTTTACAGGTAGCGTTTCTGTGTGCACTTTGAAGAAAAATGTTTTGGACGTTGGCGGAATAGGCATTTTTTTCACACGGACAAGCACGTCATGTCCAGGTAGTCCATTATGTAGAGAGCGGTACATTGATGCAGGAAATAACATATCTAATATATCGTTATATAGATCTTTCCTTGAGCTTGAAAACAAATAATCATTAGAGAATCTGACTGTCAGAAAACGCACTGAATCGTACACTTCACGCATGAATCCTTGCAAATAGGGGGGCGAGACCCAGTTAGCAGACACCACTAAATTTGGCAAGGCCTCGGCGAGATTCACTTGCAAGAATAATCGAAGCAGCGGATGAGCACAGTCCCGAAAGTAGAAGAAACGAGACACCAATTGTTTAACAAACAGGTGCACCAACCCAAGACCACCTGCACAAACTGGCCTAAAAACATTGGCGCGCCTCATTGGCTCGTATCTTGATGACCAAATAAAGGTAGCAAATATTCGATGAAACTTTTGAATATACACCCTTGAACAATGGAGTAATTGCAGTACATAAAATATTTTTGTTGCCAGGAATAGATTACACGCTTTAGCTCTGCCAAAGATTGAAAGGTTATGGGGGATAAACGTCTGGGCATAACGTTTCAAGCTGGGTACACGTTCTTTCCAGTAATGTGCACTTTTCTTATATGCATCCAATGGAACACCGAGGTATTTTGGTGGTACAGAGGACCATGCTTTACCCTCGAAATGCGTCGGTTTATAAGTCCATGGGCCAAACCATAGCCCCAAACTTTTAGCAAAGTTCATTCGTGCACCAGAAATGGTTCCAAATTCTCCAATTGTGGACAGCACTGTTCTTATACTGGAAATGTTTCTACAAAAGAACGCCAGGTCGTCCGCATACGCTAACACCTTCACCTCGTTTCCATAAACACTGAAGCCCTGAACTTCGCAAGATCGAATCACGCTTAAGCATAGTGGTTCCAAGTAAAGGGCAAAAAGCAGTGGCGACAACGGACAGCCTTGTTTCACAGAAGAGAGGATCGACACAGGCTTTGAAAGTTGTCCATTAACAATCAAACGAGTCGAACAATCATTGTAGCACAATTTTACGCCTTTAAATATAGTGGAGCCAACGTTTGCATGATCGAGAAGGGAAAACAAGAAAGAATGGCGAACCCGGTCAAAAGCCTTCGCTAAATCGACTTGTAGCATTGCCAGTTGTTCATACGAGTGGGAACAATGTTCCAACACTGTGCGGGCGATGTGTATATTGGTTTGTATTGAGCGACCTTTCAAACCGCAAGTCTGGTGAGCACCAATAAGTATCGACATTGCAAATTGTATGCCTGTTTGATAGTACTTTTGCAAAAATTTTATAGTCGACGTTACACAGTGTAATCGGTCTGTAGCCATCAACATGACGAAGCTTTTCTCTGTCCGAGTATTTTGGAATCAGTACAGTGTGACTGTTTGTAAAAGATCGAGGAAGGGTTCCCAGATTCATACTCAGTTTTAAAATATTGAGCAATACCGGGCATAATAACGATTTAAAGGTTTTATAAAACTCGCCCGAAATTCCGTCGGGCCCTGGCGTTTTTGACGCCGGTAATTGGTTAATGGCGAGTTCTATTTCTTTTAAAGTGATCGGCCCACTGATGGACTCACTCTCTTCGTCAGTTAAGGGCTTCACATATGACAGAAACTGCGTTACGAGATGTTCGTTTTGTTTTTCAGAAGAGCCGCTGCACAACGTTTTGTAGTGGGCTTCAAATTCCGATATGATTTCACTTGTATTAGTCACCAATGACCCTTGCGAATATAAATCTGGTATAAATTTGCTTCTGGAGGCTTGCCACGACGATCTGTCAGCAGGACACTTAGGGAGTAAGCAGGACGTTAGCTCGCATTAGCACTAAATACTACTGCCCGAAGTTACTCAGCTCTGTACGACACTATGTCAAAACTTGCCGGGACTGCCAAAGACTTGTAAAACCCCACCGTTAAAACCAGCAGGTCTCCTTCAACTGGTAGAACCACCAGAGGCTGCATTCACACAAGTGAGAATGGACTTACTGGGCCCATTTCCTACGTCGTCATCGGGGAAGCGGTGGATAATAGTTGCGACCGACTATCCAACCCGATATGCCGAGACAGCGTCTCTAGTTAGAGGAACAGCCGTTGAAGTAGCCGAATTCTTCGTCGCCAACATCGTACTGCGGCATGGAGCTCCTCGAGTGTTGATCACTGACCGAGGAACCGCATTTACGGCCTGTTATGACCGGCAAGGCGGCCTGCAAGGGACGCTCACCGGCTTACCTCACCTACGTGGCCCGCATCCCACAAGAACGTGGTCCGCGCCCCACAGAAACGCAAGAGACCTCCTTGTGCACTGCTAGGAACGTGTAACGGCGTTGCTGCTACACGCCGTCCGCGTCCAGTGAAAGACTTGACGAGACCCGCATGCACGGACCGCTATAAAAGGAGTGCGCTCTCTGGCCTTGGGCCCTCTTGTCTCTTCTGTAGCTCGTGCTGTTGTGATGTCAAGGCGCGTCTGTACGCCTTGTTTGTAAAAAACGCTATAAATATGTAAATTAAACGTGTGCATTTTGTGAGCAAGGAGCATTGCAAGAGTTCTTCTTTGCGGGCGCCTCGGGGACAGCCTGTACCCCTCCTCGGTCACATCAACTGGTTGGCAGCGGCGGGATCCGGTTCGGGTTCTTTCCCTGGTGCCGACGCTGGTGAGTGCTCACTTTCCGTTGAGATTCTACCGGGTGTTTTGGATGGATGGTGCGGTTTATCCAAAGGGGTAGATTGGCTGCTGCTTCGTGAAGGTTTGTCTTTATTAGAGGTACCTTCACGGCAGCTTGAGCAACGGAAGTCTGCACGGGGTGACCATGGATTTGAACAACTTGAGGAAACCGGATTTAGTTCTCTTGTGCGAGGAGCTGGGGATTGAGGTGGCGAGTATACATAGGAAGCCACATTTGATACAGGCGGTGAAGGATTCCGGCGCGGATGAGGAGGAGCTTTGCGAGTGCTGGGAGCTTGTTCTGGAGAGAATAAAGAGGGCACAATAAGATTAGGAACGAGAGCGTCTTGCGTTTGAGAGGGAGGCCGCCAGGCGTAAAGAGGAAGCTGCAGCTCAAGAAAGGGAACTTGAACGATTAAGACTTGAGCTTCGGATCATAGAGGCAAAATGTGCCAGTGGTCAGGGTACTGAAAGAGTAGGGATTAACGATAGACCGGGCGCGAGTAACATTGAAAGCGCGGCAGAGCTAGCTGGTGAGTTCAGCGTCCATCGCCAGTCAGAGATAACAGGCGTCACAAGCATGGTCGCAAACCATGACGACTTACTCGTAAAGAAAGATTTGACTTCTCGGCTTAGGGGGAGATGTGATATCTTCGACTGAGCAGGAAAAGAGTTCAGAAGCACGCGTCAAACCAGAAAGTGTACAGTCGGAGGTGCTATCATCCGTACATAGCATTGAGGATGGGCAGGATGACCACAACGGAACGGTCAGTTGTGCGGAATACATTGATAAAGCTGGAGAAAGCGACAAAAAAAGATCGTAACAGACTGTCAGCGCACAGCTTCTTCAGCTATGAGGAAGCTTACCAATGTTCTGAGGTGTCTGTGGTTGTAGAGGGCACTTCCTCAAAGAAATCTTGTCTGTTAGATTTTGAGCCAGAGGAAGGCGTTCACATGCTGGTAGGAGTTGTTCGGACGCGCCTATCTCCATGGGACCGGGGACAAATCCTTCTCATTGAAAATCCTCTTTTGCTGCCCCATGGATAAAGATCCCGTGAAGTGTTGTGGTGTTTTCGTGCGGATTTTCCGAAACGCGTCTCAAAGAACACGCTTCAAAGCGTCTTTCTCTGTATGGTCGGGCCAGCATGAGAAGTTTTTCACTCGCATGGGTGTGGGACGCTATAACCTAAGCGTCAAGTTCAAAGCCTGGTCACCGCCGTAGTGTAGGACTGTTTAGTGCAGCAAGTTAAAAAATTTTGCCTTGTATCAGTTTACACCTAGCGAATCTCGGGAGAGCAGAGTGTCGGGAGAGCAGAGTGTTCACTGTGTCGGTGTCCTGTTAGAGTGTGACTCCCCCGCAAAAGCTAGGCAAAAGTGAAGCCCAGCTGTGCCTACTGGTCCGTGAGAAACTAGCCACTTCAGGGAGCAGCGCCACCTGCAGCCCTTACGTGACCTCTTCGGGCGGCGGACGGGCTGTTATGACCGGCAAGGCGGCCTGCAAGGGACGCTCGCCGGCTTACCTCACCTACGCGGCCCGCGTCCCACAAGAACGTGG